>LR139487.1:0-36632 GCA_900659605.1 Tisbe holothuriae | reverse complement strand
CCAATAATGTCTACGTTCGTTAATAATTTGTATCCAAAATAATATATTTAAAATTGTCGCAAAAAAGTTGAGTCACCCGGTACGATCGTGTTAATGCCATGTTTAGGGAGCAATTTTTGGGACTTGAGACTTTATTGCAAAGTGTAGTGCAATCGAAAATTTAACGTTGGTAAGTCACCCACAGAAGCTTGAAGAGCATGGAAAGAAATAGCTGAGAAAACGTACAGTATCGGGTATATTCTACTTAAGTATGCAAAGTAAGGTCAACTTTATGTTTAACAATCGTTAAATTCTTGTGAAGACCATAAAAGTTATATTGTGTCTAGCTTTCTCAGGTGTTCTTCATTCAGAGTGGGATCTTCTCAAGGAATATATTTTAACTAAACATTTATGATAGTCTCAAACATGTCAGACTCAACTTTAATATTGTCCCTTTTCTTCTTACTTCCAGCTCCCGCGGCAGTTACCGCAGCGGCCCCTCCTCCTCTTCTACCTCTGCATCCTCCTGGAGCAACAGCGGAAACGACAACCGCTCAGTGGCCCCCTCCGGAGCCAACTCCACCCCAATGGGCCCATCCGCCGCCGCCTCCGACGCGTACCCCTCGTACCTGAAGCCCTCCTCCTCGGAGGCGCTAATCAACGCGTCGGCAGCCTCCAGCAGCCCAGCCGGCTCACCAGCCAGCGGCGGCAGCCTCAGTCACAAGCACAACAAACGCGGCGGCGGAGGGCAGCAGCTGAACGGGCACCGGCGGGACCGTGGCGACTACATGCACCACAAGGGCACACGGAAGGTGGACATCCAGCACCGGTTGGGGTCCCGGGGCAGTCGCAACCCAGGAGCGTCCTCTACAAGGAACAAGTCTCCCGGTGGCAAGAGCAGCGACGGCTCAAGCGATGACTCCAGTTCAGATGATGACGACGAGGACAACGATAACGAGTCGGCCAGCTCTGATGACGGCTCTGGCAGCTCAAGCCGGTCATCGTCGGCGTCGTCGTCCTCGCGGTCACGGTCCCGGGCCGCGGCGGGGCATCAGCAGCACCACTCCTCGTCCTCGCACGGCCCCTCCTCGCATCATGCGTCAGAGCGGCAGCGGATACGGCGGGATCACGCGGCGCCGTCGTCGCGGTCGACGCCGCAGTCCTCGCGGCGGCGGCATCAGCACCAGTCGTCCACGTCGCCGTCGTCCAACGTGGTGGTGGCGTCCGCGCCTGCCAAGCCTGTGGATGACGTTGACCGGACGTTCTGTGCAATCTTTGTGAGGGATTTGCCCTCCAGACCCAGTGGTAAGAGAACTTATTTATGGTTTTTACTCCAATACTAATGACTTGTTATTTCCAGATCTCGCCCTGCAAGACTCCCTGTTCCACGAGTACAAGAAGGTGTGCCTGCCGCCGCAGTCTGTGCGCATCGCCCGCTCCGGTCGCAACGGCCGCTACGCTGTGATCTACTTCTCCTGCAAGTCGGACGCGCTCAAGGCGCTCAGCGACAGGACGTCGCTGTCTTCGTCGCTGCTCCACATGGGGGAGGCTCACGTCTTTCTGGCTGATGATGATCTAGCCGACACGTAAGTCTTCAAAACATTAAACAGACGTTTTTAGGGTTGACAAATAGCATAAAATTCGAGACATAGTCATAGACATAGTCTCGAATTTCACGCAAATAGCTACCCTGATCTGAATTCACTTTTTTTTGCAAAATTAATATGAACGCCAGTTATTAACGTTATTATCTTCTCTTTTTCTTCCAGACGCTTACCGATGTTTCGCCCGTCAGACTCTGAACTCGACGAGTTCTACCCTCTTGCCACGCGCACACTACACATCTCAAACCTCCCCCGGCCCACCGCGGCCGGCACCACCGAGTCCTCCTCCACCAGCGGACTCACCACCTCAGACCTGCACGACAAGTTCGACTCGTGCGGGGAGATCCTCGAAATCGAGATCAAGAAGACGTCCGGCACTGCGACGATACAATTCGCGGATGTCGCGTCCGTGGTGCGTGCGATACGCGCGCATGACGGCACGTCTGTCGGCGGTGCGTGTGTGAAGCTCGGGTTCGCCCGGGCGGTGGCGAATCGTTGTGTGTGGGTGCAGGGGCTTGGGAAGGGTGTGTCTGAGGGTGCGCTGTATGCGGAGTTTGGCCGGTTTGGGAAGATTAAGGATAAGGACATCATCTTCGATCGGTCGAGAGGGCATGCGTTGATCTACTATGATGAGGTAGGAAGAGAGTTCGTTGTATTTAAGTTAATTCACTGACACTAACTTACATTTTTCTCAACAAGTGTTCAGTAATGCTCATGTTTTTGGCCAAGAATGCGTTGCATCGCAATCAAACAATTTTACTGCAAATTTCCATGCGTATTCTTTGCCTTAACTTCCTTTTGATGGTTGGAAATTAAAATATATATTTCTGACTTCCAATGTAGTAATAGAATCGTAAATCACTTTCTTAAAATGTCGTGCTATTGTGAGTCAATCAACGTTTACCTTATTGGAAGTTCCAAGAACACTTCTCAGGAACCAAATTTGGTATAATCTTATTAGGGACCTCTTTATATATAAAAGTATGAGCCCTCCTTTTATAAAAGTATGATTAGATTGGCCAGGTCACGTGTACTCGGTATTATTTTCACGAGAAAGTTAATTTGTACTTTGTATCCATGTTGCTATGGTGCCTCAAGTTACATTAATTAATTAGGACAAGTGAAGAGGAAATAATTAAATTGTTGGACTACTCTATAGACTATTATTAGCTATGGTTGTTAATTTCATTGTCGCGTTTAGGAAATTCTTATTTAGTTTTTGTTTTGACCACTCTATTATTCAAGATGACAATGATTTGACTACTTCATAAAAATATGTCTTGGTTTTAAAACTCTTTTTCTTACTTCCTTTCAGCCTCTCAAAGCTCAAAGATGCGTCCTAGAAATGCGCGGCCGCCAACTCCCCGGCTGCAGCGTCCGCCTCCAGACTGACTACGCCAGCCACGAGTCCCGCGCCGCCTTCTTCGAGCAGTGCAAGCGCGCTGGCATGGACATGCGCAGCAGACAGCAGCAAGGCACGTCCACGGCAGCGACTCCGACTGCGACGGCCTCAGTCCCGACAGTGGAGAAGAACAGCGCGAAGGAAGATAGGTAAGGAGAGAGAGATTACTTATGAAAAGTGTGCTTCTAATGTAAAATGATTATAATTCGTAGAGATGTAATGTGACACTCCCTGTAGATAACCTAATAAACTTGTTTTGAACATCACTTTAGAAAGCCTCGAAGACCGATATAAGTGTTTTCGTTTACCTCAATTTGAGAAAAACAAGTGATATGTTTTGCTGTACGTAGAAATAAGAACGTTTATGTTTCTATTTCCAGGCAAGACCACAGCAGCGACTTTGACCGCTACTCCAGCAGCACCAAAGGAGCACGACCGTTCAGAAGCAGGTCTCCTACACCGGGATCTAAACCCGGCTCATACAGCGTCAGACCTTACGACTCGGCCGAACCCGCCTCCGAGCCGGGCCAAACTCCTTCTCGTATCTCCTACTTTGACGGCCAGGGAGACCTCAGAGACTCCCTCAACCGGAACAAGGAGCACCGGCACAGACAACAGCGTGAGCGGGAACAGCGCTACAAGCCAGAGCTGAGCGCGGTGTCGCCTGCGGGCAGCTCCGGGGACGAGGTTGGCCGCCGGCATCACCTCCACTTGCACCATGGCAACCACCGTGGGGACAGCGGGGTTAGCAGTGAGGATCACACGTCAGGCGGGTCTAATCCTGACGTGGAGCAGCCGACGAGTCTGCTCGGCCGGAAGAACCACCAGGCGCTCACCATTAAGACTGACTTTGCCAACAACTCTTCAACGGACAAGATCAGGCGGCCGTCGTCAGATTCGTGCTCAGCTAGGAGTAATACAAACAGCAATTGCGACCTGGACTCGAACACGGCCTCGCCGAGGGAGGTGCCACTGTACGGTGCCGCCGGGGCGCCACTGTGTGCAGCGAAGGACGACGATGACTCCAGTTCCCGGCCGGGCACGCCGCTATGTGATGAGAACCCTGAGAACCTGGACGCCCCTGCGAGCACGACAGCAGCAGTGCCAGCTGTCCATGCTCCGATGCGTCTGAGCTCACTCCAACACCGGAACTCGACCAGCAATGAGCCAATGTCGCTGCCGCTGCCAAAGTTTGCGCAGTCGTTATGCGGCGGGTCGACAGCAGCGTCACCAAAGGTCACCCTGTCCTCGATGGGTAACAACCACAGCAGCGTCAAGACCAAGACTGATCCAAGACTGAAGTCTCCCACGACACCGATTTTGAAGAGCCCTCCTCCGATGTTGAAGTCTCCCGGGGCTACTACGAACACCAGCAGCAGTAGCAGCAAACCTTCGCATCCACTGTCAGCTACAGGAGACGCTCCAACGCCGATAGGGTTGCCGTTGACGTCCCTAGCGCCGATCTCCGGCAAGCAGCCTCCAATGATCTCAGTTAACATGGCTGCCTTGTCCCAGGACCGGCCCCAAGACCCAAGGCTCTTGCTCCAGGTCGGCTCCAGGAGGTCAACGTTCAACAGTGAGAGCTCTTCGACGACAAGTGAGCCGATGGATACGAGTGCTCCCGCGGTGGAGGAGAAAAAGCCAGTGCCAGCAGCAGCCGAGACCAGCAAGGCCAAAGCTGATACTGACTCGCTCTCCTTGGAAGAACGGTTAAAGGTGTTCGACAAGCAATATGAGAAGTGGTCTGGCTCGACCAAGACTGCCCTACCTGGCACGCCCCTCACACCCTCCCTGGCCACGCCCACCACACCAAGTCTTCCCCCGCCCTCGGCAGCCGTGAGCGCTCCAGTGAGCATTGCGAGCCCAGCCTCAACCATTGTGCCTCCCGCAGCCTCGGCCAAGTTCGACCTGAAGCCTCAGCCGTCGGCCATCATGCAGAAGCTGCTCTCCCGGAAGAGCATCTTTGATGAGGACACAAAGCGGCTGGAGAGCAACACGACTGCCATTGACGGGACTGCCACAGGGGTCAAGGAGGGCTCGGAAGAGGATGCCACCACCTCCGAACAGGGAGCCACAGTCAGCGTGGGTTCGGTTAACTTTGGTAGGAATATCTCCACATTGTCAGACAAGGCTCCGGCGACGCCTCCACAGGGCGCCGCACCAGCCGCACCAATTAGTCTACCATTGTTGGCCAGTTCATTGCCAGCGAATGTTCCCACCATGCCAAGCGCTGCTGACGTTCCTGTCACGCCGTCATCCTTGCCAGGGTCGAGAAAAGGCTCCGTGGAGAGTGTCAAGGTGGAAGTAACAGCACCGCCAAAGTCTCCCAAGAAAGCGTTTGAGACGAGCTCAGCAAGCACGTCTGCGTCAAATAGCCGTCGGAATAGTGCTGGCAACGTCAACGAGCCCACACCTCCCGCAGCAGCAGCTACAACATCCAAGACTAGTGATGCAGTGATCAAAAGTGAACCAACGAGTCAAGAGAGTGCCGCCGAGAAGAAAGTGAACGTGAACCAGGTTATGCCGATTGTGTTGTCATCACCTCCACCTTCAGGTTCTTCAAATGCCTTGGCTAAGACGGACCCGTTGCCATCTATTGTGGGCGCTTCGACCACTACCACGCCCATCAAGCCACTTGTGGACAACATGCGGCCTCGTGGCGGTGTCGTACCGCTTAAACCGTCTGCCACGGTGACACCAACCATCAAAAGCAGCCAGGTTGGCCCTACAAGCAGCAGCCATACCGGCTCCACCAGACCAGTGGCACAGACCTGCACCACAAACACAACTACCTCCGGCAAGGCGCTGTTGACAGCATCCTCATCAGCTACAACAGCTGAGGCGTCTGTTGAGAAGACCGAGGCAAGCAGCACAACATCTAGTCCGAAAACACCTTCAACTACAACAGCCGTAGTGCCACCGCCTCAGACAAACGGCCCTGCAAACAGCGCAGGCTCAACATCTGACAAGGACTCTGCCTCACCTCGGTCAGAGGAGGACGGCGGGGTCAGCTCAACGACAAGGGAGCTGCTGGGCGAGGTCAAGCAGATCATGCGCAAGGAGCTCGAGTCATTCTCCCTGAAGCCGGACCCGTTCTCTCAGCCACCAGCTGGCAGCAATGTTATCGTGAACCAGGCTAAGGTCATGCCACCGGCTACCGTTACCAGCAAGGATCTGAGTTCTTCCAAGTCCAATAAGAGCCGTGATGAGGTGAAAAAGATTGATATGAAGCAAATGTCTTCTTTGCCATCAAAGCAGGACAAGATCAAGTCGAGTCGTGAGGTGCAGAAGAAGCTGAAGGAGAAGCAAGACCGTGAGCTCAAAGGCTTCCTTGTTGGCGACACCATCATCAAGAAGGAGGTGGTTAAGAAGGAGTGCGCGGCTACGGCCACGGCGACGACTGACAACGGCAAGAAGCCTGCAACAGTCACTTCAGAGCATAAGCCTAAAACTAGCAGCCTGAGCAAGACTGAGGCTGTCAAACGGCGGTTGAGTCATGCAGGATCCGAGCATGGAGAGGCTGCTGCTGGTGACGCCAATGGAAAGCCGAGTAAGCTGCCCAAGATCAAGCAGGAGCCCGTCGATGAGCCGGAAGTGAAGAAGCAGAAGCTGACTTCGCAGAGTAGCAATGATTCCGTCAGCACTGCTACTCCCAGTTCTGCAGGGTCGAACCCGCCTACGGGTGGACTGCCATTCGGCCGCATTCCCAAGATCAAACGCGAGCCCACGATATCGGAAAGTAAAGCTGAGCCTGAAAAGCCCGTTTCATCATCCCACCACAAGGATAAACACCGAGAGCATCGGGATAAGAAGCATCACGATAAGAAGCATTCCTCGCACCATGATAAGAAGGATCGCCACCACAGCCATCACAAAGAGCATCACAGCAGCCACCACAAGTCGTCAAAGGACAAAGACCGGCGCAAGGAGTCAAAGAGCAGTAGCAAGGACAAGGAGCGGAGTGAGCACAAGGACAAGAAGGAGAAGAGCAAGCGCGGTGTTATATTCAGCTCTGACGATGAGAAGATGGCTGTTGAGAGCAAGTCAAAGAATAAAGACAAAGACAAGGAGGATAAACATCGGCATCACCATCACCACCATCATCACAAGAGCGACAAGCACAAGAGCAGCTCAAAGAGCAAAGACAAGGACAAGGAGCGGAGGAAGTCGACCAGCTCGTCAAAGAGCTCATCCAGCAGAGAAAAGAAGCAGCAGCAGCAGGCAGCAGCTGCCGCAGCTGCTGCGGCTGCCAAAGCAAAGGCCTCGTCCAGCTCTGGCGGAGACAACAGCAGCCATGACAGCGACAGTGACGATCCCAAGGGTTCCATGTTCGACGAGCTTGACCCGATCAACTTTGCAATCTCCATGTACGATAAGGTAAAGTCTCGTCGGGCCAAGAGCGGCGCCAGCCGCGTGTCGCAGGCTGAGGCCGCTCGGAAGCAGCAGGAGAAGCTGTTGGCAAAGTTCAACAAGCTGAAGGAGAGTCGCGAGAAGCCGGATAAGGATAATAATAGCAGCTCCTCCGAAGACTCCGACTCTGAGAGGAAGAGTCAGCAAGCAAAGAAGAAGAAGAAACACCGAATCTCCAGCTCTTCCGAGGAGAATGAAGACGAGGAGAGCCGCTCAAAGCCCGCTGCAAAGAGGAAGAAGCTGATGAGCAAGATCTCCGACTCGGAGGATGAGGAGGATGAACACTCGGAAGACATGGAGGTTGAGGAGGAGAAGAAATCTTCATCTTCTTCCAAGAGCAAGAGCTCCTCCCTCAAGGACAAGAAAAAGCCGTCCAAGGAGAGTAAAAAGAAGATTCTTCCGAGCAAGGAGGACTCTTCCGAGGATGATGATAGTGACGATGACAGTGATGATGACGCCTCCGAGGAAGAGGAGGAGACCGTGGCACCGCCTCCGAAGAAACGCATTGGCCCGAAGAAGAGCGCCACTGCGCAGTTTGCCTCCACTGATGACGACGACGATAACGATCTCGACGTCAAGCCAATGGAGTCAGCCAAGAGCTCTCACAAGAGCTTCCAAAGCTCTTCTTCCTCTTCCAAGAAGCCTCCGAAGAAGGAGCCGTCTAAAAAGATCCGAAGAGACATCTTCAGTTCTGATGATGATGACGACGATGACACCGTTGCGCAGAAGAACAAAACTGCGGCAACCGCCGTCCTGCTCAAGAAGAAGAAACCTTCGGTGGCTGCCACGACAGCAGCAAAGATTGCCGCAAGCAGTGCCAGTGACTCTGACATGAAGCTACAGCTGTCGACAGACTCTGAGAAGGAGACGACTGCCTCCGCTGCTGTCAAGGAGAAGGAGTCGAGCAAGAGTGAGCGGAAGGAGAAGAGGAGTAGCAGCAAGAAGGAGTCTTCCTCGTCCAAGGATAAGGACAGGAAGAAGTCGAGCAAAGACTCCAAGCATGACAAAGACCGCAACAAGGAGCGATCCTCCAGCTCAAAGACAAAGAGCTCCTCTGCTGACACGACCAAGGAGCAGCCGTCAAAGAAGAGCAAGGCTGAGAAGAGCGACTTGCTCGACAAGCGGATGTCCACCATCTTTGGCAGCTCCTCTGATGAAGAAATGGTCATTGCAGTGCCGGAAGAGAAGCCGGCCAGCAAGACGAGCAGGTCCAACAGCAGCAAGAGCTCAAAGAGTGAGAGCAAGAAGAAGGAGAAGAAGGACAAGGAGAAGGACGTTCCTGCACTACTCTCTGACAGTGATGACCATCCACCGTCTAGGCCAGCAACGCCTGGGCTCATGCCAGAGCCAGAGACCGTTAGCAAGAAGGAGAGCAGCAAGAAGGAAAAGTCCCGCCACCGCAGTGGGTCGTCAACATCATCATCGCGCCAAAGGCACATCTCTGGATTCGAGGACTCGGCCGCTGAAGAGCACGCGGACGCAAAGAGTGCAAAGAAGAAGAGTAAGAAGGACAAGAAGGAGAAGAGACGATCATCGTCGCACAGCAGTAGCAGTGATGGCAAGCAGGCAAAGGAGACTGCCGAGAGTCTCTTTGACCAGCTGACAGTCAAGACTGAGGAGGATGGCAGCAGTGCAAAGTCTCCCAGGCAAATGCTCTCCCCAAAGAACAAGCCACTCATGAGCCCGCCGCTGTCTGCAGTCTCTCCAAAGAACGCTCCCGTCGTGGCCACAGGCAGCTTTGCCTCGTTTGCCAAGGGCATCCAGTCGGAGCTGCAAGAGCCGCCAGTCAAGGCTGAGGTCAAACCGGAGGTCAAGGAGGAGAAAATGGACGTGGACGTGTCCAAGGCGTCGTCAGTGTCGCCGGCCGATCCCAAGAAGCGGTCCGTCATCTCGCAGGCAGAGACCGATTTGGCCGTCACAGCCTTGTTGGAAGAGTCGTTTGACAATGATCTCAGCCCTGAGCCGATGGACCCGTGCCCGGTCAAGGCAACGCCGCCTACAGTCCAAGAGGAGGTTGACAATACAGAGACCAAGTCAGCGGTTGCTGGTATTACCAGCGGTGTGGACGAGGCTGCCCTTGCAGTTGCAGGACTCAGCACAGACCTCACCCCGGCCACAACAGCTCAGGCAATGGAAGAACAGCACATGCAGTCACCGCTACGACCAGCTCAAGCTGGGTTGCTATCACCAGCAAGAGGGATGCCATCACCAGCACGTGGGCTCCAATCACCCCACCATGCAGTGCCTGACAGCAAACTGCTCAGCCCTCGGTCGGAAGCAGACCATGCTGGGCTATCAGGTGCTGAGAAGAGTGAGAGCGAGTGCGAGTCTACCAGCAGCGGCAGCAAGAAGCCGTCCGGTCGTGGACGCGGCCGTGGCAAAGGCCGTGGCCGTGGCAGCAGAGGTGGTGGCAATACACCAGCACACCCATCTCAGGAGGAGTCGCCAAAGAGCGATGCCGCTGCTATCACCCCGCCCACACCCAGAGGGCGTGGTCGTGGCCGCGGTCGTGGTGCCAAGGCAGCCGCAGCAGAAAACCAGCTTGTGTCCCCATCAGAAGCGTCTCCGCCACTGCCAACATCTGGCCGAGGCAGCAGAGGTGGCCGTGGAAGAGGACGCGGTCGTGGAGCGGCAGCAGCGGCGGCGGCCGCGGCAGCAGCTGCCGCAGCTGCACAACAACAACAACAACAGCAGCAGCAGCAAACCCCGCTCCGTCGTAAGAGTGATCAATTCCATTCGAAGCATCCTTCCGGCCAGGCTGGCACGTCAATGTCCATCTTTGACTGGCCTGACATGGAGGACGACTCTGCAGCGACCGTCACCACGACGCCCAAGAAGGAGGCCGCCTCTCAAGAGGAGAAGAAGGTCTCGCCAGGGATCAAGAAGGAGGAAGAGTCTCCCGCAAAGGAGTCTCCGACTGTGGATCAGCCTGCAAAGATCTTCCGTGGAAAGAAGGATGTGATCAAGACTCTGGAAATGGAGGCAGCGGAACAGGAAAACAAGGAAGAGCAGCAGAAGCTCATCCAGGCAGCGGCATCACACCAGCAGCCGTTGCATTTGCAGATTCCAAAGACGGAAGATGCTCCACCTGCCCTTGGCAGTGGTGGCGATCTGCTCGTCAAGAAGTCCCCTGTCGGCGTCAGACAGCGTCGTAGCACTGGCAGCAGCAAGAGCGGCAAGGAGGATGAGGTCGTTGTGCCGACAGCTCAGCAAGCTGAGACTGAGGAGAAGATCAAGGCCATTCTGGAGCAGGCAAAGGTTGAGGAGGCCAAGGAGGCTGAGGAGAAGGCGAAGCAGGCTGCTGCTGTTGTGGCTGCAGCACTGCCGATGGATCTGCCTCCAGGAGTGACGCTGACGCCAGCCACGTCTACAGATCCAGTTTCCATGAAGAAGAGGATTGATCCCGTGTCTCTGATCGACCCTGAAACTGGATTCATCCGGCCCATGATGAAACAGAGCGAGGAGAACAAGTACATCCCAGCCCCGGGTGGTAAGGGAACCATTCTCGTTACCGCTCCCACTCACCAGCTGCCAGGTGGGCTCCAAGTTGCCATGCCTGGACAGACAACCATCATCACAACCGGCGTTGGCAAGACTCCCGCTACAATCATTGCTCATCCTGGTGCAGCACTCGCTCAGCAGGCTGCGCAGCACTCACCACGCCACACGGTCACAGTGACGCAGCAAAAGTCAGCAGCTGCTGTGAGTGCCGCGGCTGCTGCAGCTGCCGCCAATGCTGTCACCGTGACAGCCACGCAAGCACCGTCAGCGCTGTCTGTCCAACTGCCGACGCAGCCGATACCGCCGAGTGAGATCCGGCCACAACAGCTGCCGTCTGTGTCAGTTGCGGCTCCCAGCCCGGTGTCCATGTCCGGCCCAACCCCGTCAACGACCCTCATCCCAGTGTCAGCCCCAACAACATCCTCCGGCGCTTCCATCACGTTACCAACACAGCCATTGCCGATGCAGGAAATGCTGCAAAACGTCCCCATTCCGATGGGCTCTGTGGCGGCAAGTCTTGGCTCATTGCAACCTGTTGGACAACACACAGCAGCAAGATTGCCGACGCACCCGTTGCCACAGACATCAGCTTCAATGGTGATTACGACCACAGCGCCGCCAGTGCCAACTGGGCCACGGAAGCCACGTGATGCATTCGGCGGCGGGAACCACTTGCGGGGACAGCAGCAACAGCCAGCAGCGCCCACGCCTCCATTGCAGCATCCCGCGGTGGCCGTTGCGTCGCCTGTTGAGCTTGCCCGGCTGAGTGAGCAGATCCAGCACGAGATTCCAATCTTCTACCGGCATTTCATCAGCAAAGGTCACCCCGAGCATGTTGCTCTGGCCATGGCGCAGCAGTACGCGAGCGATAGGCTGGCCAAGGAGCAACGGGCTGGGACGCCGTCCGATCCGTATCAACAGCAGGCTGCCGCGACCACGCCGCAGATTGAGATCTACCGCACAACGGACTCGCCCATTGCGCCTCCACCGGCGCACTCATTGCAGAGGACATCAGCTGCGTACCTACCGCATCCAAGAGAGATGCCTGGAGAGCCGTATGTACCCTACCAGCAGCAGCAACTACAACAGGCAGCGCAGCAACAGCTACAACAACAACAGCAACATCAAGCTCCCGTCGTGCGCGCCACGTCCCCAGGCTGCGAATTCACTCTCCCGAACCTGGAGGCTTATCCGGTCGTCTGGCAGGGCTACCTGGGCCTGAAGAGCGAGGTCGCGACCGTGCAACTCCACTTTGTATCCGGCGCAAAGGACCTTGCAAAGGCATCGTTACCACTCGAGCCCATCTCCAACATGCCAATGCCGACGCTCCGCATCGGCCAACGTATGCGCCTGGAGGCTGACCAGCTTGAAGGCGTCTACCGCAAGATGACCCAGAAGACTGAGCACTGCGTCCTGCTCGCCCTGCCCTGTGGCAAGGACACCAAGGACGTGGAGTTCCAGAGCCACCATCTCCGCAGCCACTTCATCACGTATCTCCAGCTCAAGGCTGCCGCTGGCATCGTCAACATCCTTGGGCCGGATAAGCAGAACTCGTTCGTGGTGCATGTGTTCCCCAGCTGTGACTTTGCCAATGAGACGATGGGCGGGATCGCGCCTGATCTGCTCGCCAGGGTCGCAGAGATTGAACATATGGTTATCATCATCACGACTACGACGTAAAATATTGGCGAGAAGAGAGAGAAAACTCTGCGTGAAAATGTATAAGTGACTAAAAAGCGTTATAAAAGACAAAAATGACCATTTTGCATCCCCCTTTACATGTTTAAAAATGGCTACTTGGCACTAAATTACCCTTTTTGACAACAGTGTTCTCTAGATTTTGTCAGTTTTAATTTTGGAAAGCCCTCTCCACTTGTAACCGACACTCGTTCATTTTGGCTGTGCATTCTCTTTGTGAAGCGAGTTCGGCTTATTATGTAAAAGAGAGGGCTTGCGTTTAAACTGTACCAGAGACCTTTAATTGTTCATACTGTTGCCGTATTGTAATTACTCTACGGGGGATGCATGTTATATTGCCATGATATTAAAGATATTCTACAGGATAATGAACTAAGAAAGAAAGACTTTTACTATATAATAAAGTGCGAATGAAGATGAACTTTTAAGCGTTTGTGTAGTGTTGACACATTCAGAGTTGTTTGTGTTTTTAAGACAAGATATATATAAAAGAACGTCAGCAGTTGCAGCCCAATTTGTGTTTCTATCCCTCTCTCTCTATATATTGGTCTGCCACCACCCCACAAAATAAAAAGAATATATAAAATCTATATCTTCTCTGAACCCCCTAAAAAGAGAATATCTAAAAAAGTACACTACAAATTATAAATTCGTGCATTATCAGTTCACTCTTTCCCTCTTCTTCTAAAACATGATGAATTTTGAACAAAAGATTTCATTTCTTTTCCGACATATTATAATAAAATTAGAAGAAGATGAAAACCATTTTCCCTTGTAATGTCTCAATGAGGATTAAAAATATCTATCGTTATTCGTCAAAAATACAAATTCAAATATAAGCGATGAAAAGTATGTTTTATCAACAACATTGGAGTTCTAAGTCATTACTAAATTCGGTCAAGAAAAGCTAGAATAATATCAACATTATCTAGCTTTTCTTGATTTCGGCGTGCGGATTCATTTCAGTTTAGTTTTAGCGTTCTTCATATGCATCTAAACGGTGTTGGTCCATATGTTTATTTTAAACGTTTATAATATGTATTTATAGTGAAGTACTCTATTAAATACACCACCGGCTTCCTTCCAATAAGAAATTCCCTCCAGGTATAAAAAGCTCCTATCGATCAAACTTTAGCCCGGACAATAAAAGCAAATATCAACATGGACGCCTACGACCACGAAGGCGGCCTCATTGACCCACTCGGAGGCTACCGGAGCAAGTCTCCCGGCCCCGGCGGCTCCTCCGCGGAAGCGCCCTCCTCGGAGGTGCAGAAGAAGATCTTGGAGGCGTTCGATATCTTTGATCATGAGCAGAATAAGACCGTGGATGTGAGGGAAATCGGGGCGATTGTCAGATCATTGGGTGAGTACATTGAAGCTACTATAAAAGGGCTTTGTATACTAACTTCATGGGTGAGTAGTTAGATTTTTTTACTGTGGTAATCGCGTTTATTGTTCAGGATGGTTTGGTTACAGGACATTACACATAGTTACAGACTTTCATCTCAATCCCATGGTTGCCCTGTCCTCCTCTCCCGACACTACCCGTTCGAGTAGTTAGATTATTACATAGTAAGAATATTAAATGCCTATACCTGTATGGTTTTGGAACAATTTTGCACCAGTTTTACTATGGATTAATTTTGACTTGGAATAATTTTGTTCTGGAATAATTTTGTTGACTACAAAGGTTTGGATTAATTTTGTCAATGACAAATGGATTAATTTTGTCAACTTTTAAATACTGATATCATGCTACCCAACAAACATACTTTTAGTGATCAATTGTTTTATTACACATGAACTTCAAAATAGCTACAGCTGCAGAAAGAGTCACTACGGTGGCAGAAAGAGCTACAACAATATATAGTTAATATATTTAGAGGATTTCTTGATTTTGTTCCACCAAATGCCTTTGAATGATTTTGTGCAGTAAAAAAGTGGAGCATTGTTTATTTACAGCTTCTTGAGCAGCTTGGTGCTATTACCAAGAGCTACAGAATTGATGAGATGTGGTCATTTTATTGACAGACCCCTATGCCAGAATTGTGGCCTATCCTAGGCCAGAAATGCTTACTCTTTTAGGTCAGACCCGGGGAAGACGCTAAGTTTAAGTCTTCCCCTGTCAGACCAAATTGGCAAAGCTTATTTGGCTCAGAATTTCAAATTTTAATACTGTCGGGCAGATTTGGGAAATTTTGCCTTGTGTAGTAAATTTGGATTTTTTGGCAAAAAAAATGGAAAATCTTATGTAGTTGGCCAAATTTGGGAAAAATATGACCGAATTGCTCCAGAACCGTCTGACAACCCTGTACTAGTACTCATCTCTTCCAGTCTACTTATGTTATAAGTAGCCATGCATAAAAAATGTAGAATTCATATTTGAACAGACCTTGACAAAACTTTTTTTCTCCAGATTCCAGCAAAGTAATGGCATGCAATGAGGCAAGGGATTCTACAAAATTATAGAATGTATGAAATATGTATGTCAACAGCTAAGAAAACATTGACAACATAAGTATATCCAGACCTAGTGACATGACAAAATAAATCAAGATCTACTGATGTGACAAAATTAATCCAATCCATACTATTCCAGAACAAAGACAAAGTTATTCCATGACAAAATTATTCCAAGTTGAGAGTTGTGCAAAATTATTCCAAATCCATACAATTACGCACTCCCGAAAAAACATTTAACATGAAAGTCTAAACGTCTTGGAATATATAAAGAAAAGCTATACCACAGCTTTCTTGATTATATAAATTAGTTTCAGGGATCATCTCCAACCTTAATCAAACATAACTTTACCGACGATTCCTACTTAAATCTATCCTCATTTCAGCCACTGTCCCCACGCCAAATACCTCCTCAAAGTCGACGACGATGTCTTCATCCAACTCGGCCGCCTTCTCCAGCTCCTCCACGGGCTGGAACGCTCACCACTCCTCCAGGCAGCTCAGCACAACAACGACAACGACACCGGCATCATCCTGGGCAACGTCGCCAGCGGCTGGAGCCCCGTCCGCAACACGGAGTCAAAGTACTACATCTCTGAGGGGCAGTATCCGGGGGCCAAGTACCCGCCGTTTGTGACCGGGCCGAGTTATGTGGTGTCCACGAAGGCGGTGGGGACGTTGCTGGGGTTGGTGTGGGAGGAGCCGTACATGATGCTGGAGGATGTCTTTATTACGGGTAAAGAAGCAAATAAACATTTTGAGGAAACGATTCAAAAATAGGTGATTGATTCCTTGCTAAATTCGCAAATATGCACGCATACAAACATTACGTGCTGGATAACTGCTAATGCTAAGTATAGCTTTTTTGATCAATCATTTTATACCTTACTTCCGTATATGATTTCAATGGTGTTTTGCAGGTATCATCGCTGACCGCGCCAAAATTCCCCGCCGCCTCGTCATGGAGTTCAGGAACAACGCCGAGCGAATCCCCACAAAGTTCCTCGGCTGCACATTGCTCAGGACAATCTCAATACACAAAGTGAAGCCAGAGGAGCAAATGGAGCTGCATTTGATGGCAAAGCAGCCATTATGTGGGCCGACCCGCGATAAAGTATTAAATATGATTAACCCGCCAAAGGGTTGAAAAAGTGATAGAAAGTAAAACAGTTTTATGTAACTAAAGTGCCAGCTTTAAATGCTTAGACCGAAATATACATACACACGTAAATGTTGGAAGTATAGACGGTTACTATATATTTAGGAAAACAATAATTAGTTCTGAAGCTTAATACTCTAAAGTCTTATATATGCTTAAATACATTGTCCTTTGTCCTAAATCTTTATGCTGATATATCGTCTCTAAATACGGGCTTCAATGTTCCACGTTTCCATTTGCTGATTGATTTGTAAAATTAGAATGCTTCTTTTATGCGTTAATGGTCTTCTTCGTATTCAAGATTCTCTTCTTTATGTTGGGAGGGCTGACATCAAAACAGTCGCACATTTCACCCCACATTATTCAAAACATACATTACAGTTGAACAGTGTATAAAATCAAGTCTTTTTGTCCCGCTCTGAAAAGGACTTTCTTGTCCATCATCTCGAACCCACCGATTTACATAAACCGATTTCATAGTTCAATGCAGATCACTTGTCGCCATTGCTCTCAGGCAGCGACGCCCGCTGGTCGTCGAGGCGGCCGCTCTGAAGCTTCGAGATCAGGGAGAAGAAGTCCTCATCAGGCACGGTGGGCGCGTGGGGCTGCGGCTGAGCCCCGGCTGGGTCCTGGGCTGCCCCGCCATCCTGGTCCGGAGGGAGGGATGAGCGCTGCTCCTCAATCCGAGAACCCTGACATTTCATGAGCATGTCAAAGAAGTTCTCGTCGGGGAATTGTTGGTCGTTGTTCGTGGCGACGGACAGACGCTGGAGAATTTCGGGCTGTTTAGCGGGTGCCAGGCCGGGGAGGTAGCCCGGGGTGCTGTTGGCCCCAGCGGCGGCCACAGGCTTGGCAGGGGAGGACGCGGCTGCAGCGGCGACGCGCTTCATGAGCTCCTGCGGTTTGTTGTTGGCGGCTGCGTTGGCTGCGGCGTTGCCATTGCCGTTGTTGCTGAGCGTGCAGCGTTGGTCGTCCATTCGCTTGGACTGGAACCGGGTGATGAAGTCGAAGAAATCTTCCTCATCTACGAGTCCAGATTTGTTATGCAAGCTCTCGTTATGTCTGCTGGGCGAGTCCGCGACGTCCTCCTCGTGCAGCGCGCCGCCGTTGTTCCGGTGCTTGTTCTTCATGCCCTTGACGTCCGGGGTCATCTTGAGCAGATCCATGCGCTCCATGGAGATCCGACGGTTGGCGCGGGTGTCAGTCGCTGTCGTTGCGTTGGTTGAACTGTTGGGCGGCAGTTTGCCGTCCTCTGGCAGGCCGAGCGTCTTGGACAGCTCGCCAATGTTGAGCTGAGCTGTCGCCTGGCCCATCCGGTCCCCGGTCTCCTTGCTGATCTCCAGGTGCTTAGTAGCGTACTCGAACGCCTCTCGATGCTGTCCCATGGCTGAATGCGCGTTTCCAAGAGACCAGCACGCGCGACCCTCGCCGACCTTATCGGCCAGCTCCTGTGCTATCCGCAAGTGCCGTAGGTGGTACTCGACCGCGGTCTGATAGTCCTTCAGCAGAGTGTAAGTGTTTCCCAGAGAGTAGCACGCCTGCGCCTCTACCGCGCGGTCGCCAAGCTCCTGAGCTAGGAGCAGCGTCTTCTTGTAGTGCTCAGCGGCCTTTTCAAACTCCCCCAGGAATATGTGCGCGTTTCCCAGATTCGAATGCGCCCTCCGCTCGGCGGCGCGGTCCCCAAACTCCTTGGCAATCTTGAGCCGCTCCTGGTGAAAGTGAATGGCCTTGGCAAAATTGCCGAGCAGGTAGTGGACGTTGCCGAGGTTGCCGCAGGCCCTGCCCTGGGCCGCGCGGTCCCTGATTTCCTCCATGAGGACCATGTTCTCCTCGTAGTACTGGACGGCCTTCTCGAAGAGCGCCTTCACCTCTTCGGGGAACTCGCCGGGGTCCTGGTGGCCCAGGCGGCCAATGTGCTTGCCCTTGGCGTGGTAGACGTTGCCGAGGTTGTAGAGGGCGCGGCCTTCGCCAACGCGGTCGCCGTGCTCCTGACAAATCTCGAGATGACGTCTGAAAATATTCAAATTTAGATCATCCGTTAAGTGCATGTGGGAAAAAGTGAACAAGTGGTTTGTAAGTCCTCATGGTTTTTGCCGGGAAAAATGTAAAGTAGGATTTGACATGTGATGAATTGAAGGTCTTAGGCCTAAAATAATGGACCAAGCACATGTTTTGGTTACGTCAAAGGACAGGAAGAAAAGCTTTAAGTTGAATCCAATAAATATTTTAGAGGTAGATTCAATTAGGCCTTGCAGTGGCTTCTACTTAGATTTGCATTTGACATCAAAGAGAGTAATCTTTTCTTGGCTTTGAGCCTATTTTGGCCATTTGAGGCTCTTCTTTTCACCTGCAGCATATGACGGCCTCCTCGAACTTGCCCATGACCTTGAGCGTGTTCCCCAGGTTCCCGCTGGCCTTGGCCTCCCCCAGCCTGTCGCCCATGGTCCTGGCCAGGGTGAGGTCGTGCTTGTGGTACTGCATTGCCAGGCCGTACTCGCCCATGTAGAAGTAGGCGTTGCCAAGCTGACTGTAGATGGCGGACAGGGTGCGGAAGTCATCGGTACCGGCCTGAAATATAGAGAGGTTAACGTCCAGATGGCACATCACCACCATGTGTTTATAATAAGTTACCTGCAGCGCTGCCTCAAAGAATGCGACCCCATCTGAGCAGTTTCCCGCCTTGCAGAGCTTCTCGCCTTCCAGGGCCAGCTGGAGGCAAGTGTCGGAGCCAACGGGGTCCATGATGAGCTAGCCACGAAACGGTCGCACTTCTCACGCAGATCCCATGGCTACGGATGGAACACAGTACACGATAATGAGGAGGACACTGATTCTGCAAATGAGCTTAATGTGACGATGATGATAATAATAAAACACTGTGGCTGATGACCCAGGCAAGGCAAGTTTGATTTTTGGAAACCGTTGTAACCGCACGCACGCACGTACAGTCGCACACGCACTCAGTCAGCGCACTACCAGGCAGGGTGAGTGAGTGAGTGAGCGCAGAGTCTTCTTCTTCTTCTTCCTCTCCCAGCCTGTCTGGAAGAAAAAGACGGGAATTAACGTAGGGAAGATACTGGAAGCATGGGCACTACCATCTAAAAAGAAGTATTGATAAACAACAAAAGCGCCTTATTCAGTTTGATATACATTCCATCATGAAATCCCACTTCCCTATTGTGTGAGTGGAAAACCTTAATAAAATAATGTCACCTAATCAATGTAGATCGTATCAAACTATTTGCACTGGCTTTTCAGAGCTCTAACCTGGTCGCATCCCTACTACACGACCTCTCTCTTTCTCCTCTTCCTTTACTGAGTGCACTGGCTCCAACTACTTTTTTCTCCTTCCGCGCTCGTTTTTCCTCCTCTTCTGCAGCTAAAGCTGGTAGAAACTAGAAAACGCTCAGCAGCCGTGAAAACTCACCTTAACACTTCTACTACCGACGAGAAATAATGTCATTAGCTGCAAGATTATCGATAATTATCTTGAAGAATACCATTATAACCTCATCTATTCCACATCAGTCATTTGTAACCCGGAATATGGCTTAAATTACCACAAATATCGTTTTCAAACCCAGCCAAGCATTGCAAAAGGTGACTCTTCTTCCTCTTCCGTATAATTTCACCTTTTGCATTCAGTTAGACAATGATGCTGCTGCGCAGTCATCTGCCTCTCCTTTACCTTTTATATCCATCAAAGCGGTTAATAGAATAAACATTGGCGTGGCCGTAAAACAACCGTTGAAACTGATGGTGAAGGGGTTTCGTTTTGTACACATGAATAGTATTTTGGGATATTATATGCCTGGGAAAATGGAGGGAAAGCAACAACAGGGAAATGTGCTCCATTGTTAATTCAAGAGAGGATGAAATCTGAAACGAGGGGCCTTTTAATGCTCTTGTAGAACGGGTACAATACAGGGTCAAGTTTCATTGGAGTACATCTATTATTAGTTCCCATGTTACCAAAATGATGCTCGTATAAAAAAAATATAATGAAATAAACACGTAGAGAAAAAGTTACTATACAAGCATTAGGCCAATCCAAAGCTTGTATTAATAGTTCAATCAGAGCTCATAGTTTCTTTTTTACCATTCCCAATATTTATTCTTCCATACATGTGTACTTATATACTTATATATAATTCTTATACCGCCTAATCTAAATGGCTCCATAATTGCCCAGTCTTTTCACCAGAAAGGCCTCTTCTCAGTTCCTCCTTTTCCTTAGAAATGATTTTCTGAATACAGAACCCGACGCAAAGCCCCAATTTGTAGAAAACGGAATATATGATTAATTCCCTCTTCCCAATAAATACCACAGCAGCTGCTCAACATGAAATGAACGACGACATTAATTAGATGCAGCAAGGCTTTAAGGTCACGGACACGCTTATTGGAACTGTAGGGTTTTCTTCCTTCCAGTGAAACAAGGCTCTAAAAGGGTGGTCTAAAAATAGAAAAGTGGAGCTGAGCAAACAAGCGAGGATGATGATGGACTTGACATAAACAACATGGGAGACGAGTGATTCAGGGTTGCCAGATGGACAAAGATTTAAGGTTCTGTTTCTGTAATACTGTTCAGTGTGTGAAGCAAATCAATATTTCATTGTCTAGCTGTAATACAAAATGGCAACCCTGTATCTGGCAGTAGCAGAAGACGTGCGAATGGTATCAACACTTGCGTGTACAACTCTTGTAATGAACATCTTGATAGGATACGGTCTAAATATATAGAGCGATATATTTCAATTATAGTTTATTATGTGTGTAGGTAGTGTGATTAATATTATTCTGCTTTTTTATCCCATGGGTTCAAAAATCCCTTTTCAAATATAACACGATTTTCTTTTTCTCCTTTATTCTTCCCACTTTAAATTTTGGATGGATCAATTGTATTATTCATATTTTATTATGTGTTTTTACTCATTCTAGGATGGATTTTCGATCAAACGTTACCTCTCATGTGTGTGTAATAATATGTTAATTAACAGTAGTAACAACATGGTTGGAGCTTAAATAAAAACAAAAAACTGTGACGTGCACAAGACGACATGTAAATTAACATCATCAATATTTTGAGATTAGGTTTTATAACGACGTCCTTTTTTGAGCTCTCTTTTCTCATCAAAAATATGACTCTCATATAATGAATTATCTTCTCGTTGTTGTTGCTGCTCAATATGGTTTTTTGACTTTGTGAGCAGCAGCACTTGATTAAAAAAGTCGTTAGAGCAACATGCTCTGTCTCCGGGACTTGCCCGAGGCGTGGGCGAAGGCAGAGGATCGGTAGCCGGGGTCCTTGCTCAGGTTGATGCCGGGGACGGTGAAGATGGATTGAACTGGAAATGATAATTGTTAATACACAGTGGTTTCAGTAAATAATTAATTATTGAGAAAGAATATCCATTGTGTCCTTTTACTGTATACAATGGCGTATTTAGTTTGGACTGGAAACAATGTGCACAGTGGTTTCAGAAAAAGACATAATTATATTCAGAGGAATTCGTACGTTACTACTACATCCACTGTGTCGTTTTTGCAATGCAATGACGTCAATACTTTAATGAAAGAACACACTTCTTCTCCGTCAAAAATGCTTCTGATGCATTACGGCTCATACAATAAAATTAGCCTTCAAGTGAATTTATTGCACCTTAACCTTTGAGAAGAAATAATTATTCCGCATGACTCCCTGGAGAGCAGAGGAAGAAAGAAAAAGAGAGAAAGAAGTGGCTACTTGAAAATAAAAGATAGCAAGAGGAGGTGCAAATAATGAAACTTTTGTACATGACGGCAAGGATACACATTGATATTTATCTGTTGTTCGTTCAATGTTAAGCAGAGAACTTTGCATTGATTTTAGATTCGTTACTCACCATCTGGTAACTGCCTGACCCCCGGCCCTAGCGAGTCAAAGTAGCTGTGCCCGAGCGCGTCCTTGGCCGAGATCCGCTTCTTCGCCTCGAATTTCAGGAACCGGGCCACGAGGTCAATGCCGTCCTGATCGAGGCGTGGCGCGCGCTTGACGAGCGGCTCGGCCGAATACTGCGGGAAGTTGTAGTTCTGGAGCTCTTCGGACATGGAGATGCCCTGCCAGGTATCCTCGGTGGGAGAGCCCAAAACCTGAAGGAAAAACGCATTATTTATTAAATCCGGCTTCCATTAAGTAATTATGTCAGCAGTGTTTCCTTTCTCTAACATTTTTACAGTGGTCTGATTTCCGAAGTAAATAATGCTTGGCTGAATTATTTCGTTTTAAAAGGCTTCTTGGTCTAAAACTGTCCTCCGTAAATAAAATATATATTCATATCATTTCTATAATGGGACCACTGTGCTTTGTTATATATTGCACCAAATGATGTGCAAAAAATGGCCGTCACTTGTCAAGAAGAAGAAACACATAAAGTGGGAAAAAGCCCCTTTTTCCCAACAACGAGAGAGAAAGAGAAAAAAGCCTGGAAAGTTTCTTAAACGTGCTCAAATAAACGTCTACTTCGCACCAAATAAAGATACAGAGAAAATAGTTGGTGCCATCTTTGACGACGATAACAATCTACTTTGAGAGGAGGAGAACAGTCGTTTGCCGGAATCGGACACATGTTGGGAGCAGAAAATGAGAAGTAATGAGGCTTGTTGCAAATAATGCAGTTTTAGCAGCTCAATTTGGGAGTTTAATACCTAATTCTAAATCATGTTTTCCGTGGAATTTAGACACTCTAGCTCTATAATTACAGCTAGAGAATGCCAATTTTAATAATACCTTGAAAATGAGGTGCAGCTCATCCTCAACTGTGGACCCCGGGAACAGCGGCCGGCCCGACGCCATCTCGTAGAAAATGCATCCCACGCCCCACATGTCGATGGGCGTCGAGTACTCGGTGGAGCCGAGGAGGACGTCGGGAGGGCGGTACCACAGGGTCACCACCTCGTTCGAGTACGTCTTCGTGGGGACGGACTTGGCGCGGGCGAGACCGAAATCAGCAAGCTGGAAAACGAAAAAAAATATAATAATTTATTATACATTTTACTATATTTATTTTCTGCAATAGTATGCATGGAAACATTCCTTCATTTAAAACAGCTTTTATTATTATTGCTTACAATTTTCAGTAAATACTTATGATCATGTATTGAGCTATATTTATTATTTACCTTCAATTCTCCCATCTCGTTAATGAGCAGATTTTGCGGTTTGAGATCCCTGTGGAGAATCCTCCTTGAGTGACAGTAAGAGAGACCGCGGATCAGTTGGAACAGGAAGATCTGAAAAGAAGACAAAACATCGGGGTCATTACACTTTTATAGGCCTCAGAGAATGACAGCGTGCGTTGCCATTTCTCTCCCATCAAAAGGACTTTTTTTGCACACACTAGAGACGGAAAATTGAATTTCTCTCGGGAGAGAGAGAAAGTGAGAGTAGGAGATATATCCTCCGTCGCTCGAAAATGGAGAAAGATGGCTGGGAGATATAAGTTTTATGGCTATTGGAATATCGGGTGAAAGTAGATAGGCCATTAAGACTCGCGTTTTTCTACTCACCTTGACATTGTTCATCGCGAGCAGTCCGCCGCAGTCGTCCATGTACTGCTTCAGATCCTTCTCCAGGTATTCAAACACGAGCGTCAGAGACTTCTCGGTGTGGACAATATCGTGAAGAGTCACTGCAAATTGGAACATTTGTTAATAATGCATGCTTAAATTGGCTGTAAAATGGTCTTACCGATGTTATTATGCTTGAGGTCTTTGAGCAGCGACACCTCCCTGATGGCCGTGCACGGCGCGCCTTCCTCGTGCTCCAGGCGGATCTCCTTCAAGGCGACGAGGTTGTCGGTCAGCCGGGACTTGCCTTTGAACACGGTCGCATACGTGCCCTGAAAAATAATTAATTATATCGTGTAACAGCAACGGTAGATGAAAGTACTCACCTCTCCCAACCTCTCCAACTTTGTGTACGTGTCCATCCTCCCGAACCCAATCTCGGACAGCGACTGCCTCCGCGTGGCCCTGGACAGCGGCCCGTCCAACGTCGGCGACACCGCCAGCTTCTCCACGAACGTGTCGGGCAGCTTGAGGTCGGCCGGCAGCGACAGCCGCTTGTTGATCTCCTCTTGACTGGACAGCTTGCGGGCGGTGAGCGCCGCGGCCCCGCCGGACGGCTTTGTGCGCATGCGCACGCCGTTGTTTGCGGCTGCGCCGTGCAGCGTGGCTGAGGAGGTGTTTGCGGACGACGAGGATGAGGAGGAGAGGTGGACTGAGTTGACGGCGCCGCGGGAGGCGGGTGAGACGACATCCTCCGAGTGGCGGGAGCCTTCCTCGCTCTCGCCGTCAGAGCCGATTTGGGGGTTCTCATGGACAACGCCTGCAAGAGACAGAAATATGAAATAGTTAAAACTTAATATAATTTGTTAAAACACGCACATGCAAAATTATTTATGGCAGGGTTGTTATAGTGATTTTATTAGTTTAATATCTCGCACGCTGGTTCGCATTAATCATTATATAACTTAATGGATTTCAAACGACGGATATGTTCAAACCAGGACGACAAGCTCTCTCTCTACCTTTGACGAGCCCCTTGATAATTTGCCTAAACGGACTCGGTGTCCGACTCCGGATCATCATGTTCTTGTTCACGGGCCGGCTCGATGACGACAACAACGCGGACTCGGTGCTATCGCCGCCATCGGACAGCCTCGAACTCGACCCGGACGCGTCCTCAACCCCGAACTTGCCGCTGTCCCCGAACGGCAGCTGCTGCCCGTTGCTACTCGCCCAACCGGGGAACTTGGACGACGAATACTGCTCACTACTGTTGGCCGCCGCCGCCGCGTTCAGCGCAGACGCGTCGCCCTGCTCCTCCAACACGGACTGGAAGTTGACGCTCTTGTGGTTGGTGCGCATGGCGTTGAACAGGGACGACGTCCAGGATTTGGGCCGCGTCCGGGGCGGCGGACGTGGCGCGGGGGCGCTGGAGGATGAGTTGGCGGCGTCGCTGACTGAGTCATTGCTAGCGGCTGAGCCGATGAAGGGCGGCAGCGGTGGCTTGGACTCGCTGACGCGGGTCGGCGTCATTGGTGCGGCGGATGCGCCATAGCCCTCGTCAGAGGAGGACGTGCTCATGACGGCGATCGATGCTCGCATTGAGGGCAGGTACATGCCGTGGCGCCGGGTGCTTGTGGAGCGAGATGGCGTGGTGCCACCGCCGCCGCTACTGTCCGGGTTGAGGGTCGGACTCGGCTTCGGCCGCCGCAAGGACACGACCGGAGTGGACGTGGCAGCTCCGCTGCTGTTTGAGGTAGTTGCAAGAGTCGCGCCGGACGGGCTGCAGTTTGTGCTATTACTGGTGGCAGGAGGGAGCTTATTACGCGCACTACTGCCCGCTCCACCGCCATTGTACAGATGCGACGGGTGGACGCTGGCCACTCTCGGCGGGTTAGACACTGTCGGGCACTGAATCACATTGTTACTGCTGCTGTTAGCTTCGTTGGACAGAGGCTGGTCCTGACAGCTGCTGGGCACTAAACGCGGCATGGCCTGATACTGCTGGTGGTAGTTGTGGTGATGGTGCATGGGCGGCTTGATGGGAGGACCCGAGTCCTTCTCAATGGCCACCACATAGGGGGACTTTGTAGGCACGGCTGGAGGTGGCTTGATGACCATCCTTGGCCGCGAGTAGTAGCTTGAAGCCGCTGTCGAGGGCGCGGCCGAGCCGGACGTTCCCGATGCTGAGCGGTGGTGAAGATGACTGTGATCCATCATGGCTTTTGTCAACACATAAAACACTCGCGACGACTACACTTTAGTTAAGAACACCTTTGAGAACTATAATATTGGAGCACATTCATTGAAGCAAAAAGAGTTTTGTATGAGACGACTGACGACGCTTAGGTCTTTCCCTGCTAACTGAAGCGAGCATCTTTTGTGGGGGGAGGAGAAGGAGAAAGAGAAAGAGAAAGCTCCAGCCTGCATAGGTTCAATATGTTGCGCTTCTGGGTTTTGCCCGCCCAAGGAACGGGAGGTCAAAATGATTGAATGCCTCAGCAGCATTTGCTTCACTTCGGACGTCAGGAGTCGGCTTCATCTTCAAAAGGTGAAGAAGAAGAAAAAGTTGCTCTCTTATTTTTCGTTCCCTCTACAAAGAAGGAAAGTAGAAGTGTGCACGCTTGGACGATTCCAAATCACGGGGCAAGCACCTAAAGAAAGCAAGGGTGGGGTGCTGATATGCATAAGATTGTTCAAGATGAGCTTGCGACTGGGGGTTCGCAGCCACATCCATGTCTCCGTTCTGAAGGCAGTTATGAGAGCAAAAAAAAGTCTTAGGTGCTGCCGTTCATTCAAAAGAGCAAGAAGGGGGAAAATATTGAGCTTTGCGCGGGGAAAAAAGAGATACAAAATGTTGGAAGACGGCTGTTCCTGTTAAATACGGAGACAATATCGACTTCTGCAAATGCTAGAGAAATTAAATCAATCGAAAGGCCGTTGGCAACAATAGAAAGCCAGCATTGATTGGAGCTTTCATTTGCATTTTGCAATTCAAAAATGCACTTTCGTCGCAGCTCGTGATTTTTAAGAAACTCTCATTCACTTGACTCATTCTTTGCTTTCTTTTTCTTTGGTCTTTTTTTCCTCCGCTCCCGCTGTGCGCATAAGAAAACAAAAATCGGGTTGCTAAAGTTCATCCACAGCACGCCCAACCTGTGAGTGCTTTAAAACTTTCTCGGTTGACCGTAAGCTCGGTAAGTCTCTGCATTATTCAACCGAACCCGAGGAAAACGAAAGAGAAGTTTCTTCTTCTTCTTCTTTTTCTTCCCACACCTGTCTGAAAACCTTAAAACTTCTTTGAAAAGGGGGAAAAAGCTGGCCAGAATCGCAGCTTTCGAAGAAGGAAACAATATATAAGAGTTTTGAAGTCGACGTAGTAGCAGCAGCAGCATATTTCAATATGCATTGTTTTTAAATCACTTTTCAACGATGCTTTCTTTCTCTCTTGTGATGGGTTACTACGTGCGCTGTTCAGAAGCAACAAAAATGCATGCAAATACAAAAATTGACATGGTCGTGACATAGCAGAGCATATGTAACCTGTCTTGCAAATGAAATTTGATCCTGGGGGGCTATAAAGACTGCAGGCACGCAGCAGGCAGGTAGAGTATCAAGTGGGGGGAATTGAGCCGATACGGTAGAACTGCTCTTTGCCCCTTTCTCTGTTATTTCTTCTTCTCCGCTTGATCGCATCTTGGCATACAACTCTAAAAATATAATTCCGCCC
The DNA here is from genome assembly GCA_900659605.1 of Tisbe holothuriae. Taxonomy (NCBI): domain Eukaryota; kingdom Metazoa; phylum Arthropoda; class Copepoda; order Harpacticoida; family Tisbidae; genus Tisbe; species Tisbe holothuriae. The sequence continues at coordinate 9,141 of LR139487.1, read as the reverse complement.
CGCAGTTGGAAAGGTACAAATATGAATAATATGACGATAGCATCTGAACAATCCGTGAATTTGCCTCACGCGGCGGTTCTTTCATCGGAAAAGTGAAAACCGGAAATGGCCACAGAATACCGACAGGATTATTCATGAAAAAGCGTCTCAAGAGTAGCGAAACTTCTTTCCCTTAACTCTCCGCTATCCACTTTCTAATTCCGGCTAGTTAAAAAGTTTTGGAAGGCACAAGTAGGCTTGCGAATCGATTTTCCGTCCGAAAATTCAGTAGCTTTCACCATGTACAAAAAGCAAAGATGACATTTCCAAAACTGGTACTAAATTATTTGCAGCAGTGAGGCCTTGAAAAAAGGACTCTTGTAAACGTTAAAAGCCTTTTTGACCCCGTTGATTAAAATCCTGCACAAAATCTAGGGCATTAAATGACCTCGATAAGCCCTGTTGTATTTGACAACAATGTACAAAACTGAGGGTTCGAAGAATCAATATGATCGTTCTCTATTGGCAACATGTTAATAATAGAGTCGCCCACACATCGAGAAAAGGAATATTATGCACATAATAATGGTGTCTACACTCCAGTTATTCCGGTAGAGTGAACGGAATGAATTTCCACGGAAGCCTTAATTGATTGAATCGTCTTCAGTGTGTTTGTTCAAGCATCTCTTTCTCTCTAGGAGCTCTAATCGAATCAGCGAAAATAATATCTTGGTGTTGTAATAGGAGAAGGAGTCTTCTCTTCTGTAGCAATGTTCTTGATTATGATGTATTAATAGCTCACCCGGACCTAATTCCAATATCGCTTAACAAATAATCGACTTTCTAAATAATGAAGCCAGTGCATATTAATCGATTTTAGGAGACACTGCACTTAACTTACCGAGAGTAATGGATCTGGAGCACTTCATCGAGAGCTTCCGCGCCCTCCTATCGAACCATGATGTAATGGCGGACGCGCCGCTCCTCTTCCCCGACCCAGCCCCGTTACTCGAGCTCCCATTGGCCACCGGCGCTGCCACGACGATGCCATTGGTCGTCGCGCTGCTGTTGTTGTTGTTGCTGGCCGCGTGGGCTGAGAGGCTGGAGAACGTCCTCGACTTGTGCATCATCTTGATGTCCATTGTGTTCAGCTGAGTTGCATTGATCGATATTAGAGGCAGATGTGTTGAAGAGAGAGGAGGAGAAAATGTGTTTTGATGATCAGCCCTTTTGCTGACTCTGACGTAAGTAGTTATGGCACTGTAGGTCGTGTGTTATTGCATTTTCCGTGATTTTACTCATTCATGTTGTTTGTGGCTCACAATTGTTTCTCCTCCTTATCACTTGAGAAGAAGCTCGCTTGAATAATAACAAATCATCATAGCGACAACTAACTCGCTCTCTTGCGTTATCATTGCTTCATTTTGCAAACTCGAGCAGGATTTTCTTCTCGTTTTTCAAGTTTTGTCTTCTTCTTCTTCTTCTTCTTCTGTAAGCCCCCGTTTTGTTCGTTGGAAAAACAAACCCTTGTAGTTGTAGCACTCGCACTGTTATATCCAATAATCACAGCCCAAATTATGAAAATAAACAGCTTTTAGTAGCAATATATTCAATAAATAATGCAGCTGGAGTCTTCTTCAGTTCTTCACTACTGCTGCCCTTAACACAGTTTTTAATATATAAAACGCTCCTCTTTGCCGAACACTACTATCATCAGCGTATATGTGACTCAGTGTTCTCAAGGCTCCCTCTGTCTGTGTGTGTGTTCACGCACTCACACACGACGACGCGCGCAGCAGCAATGTGTGTATGTTCAGCAGCAGCAAGAAGAAGAACGCCAACGCTCTGATGGAGGAGACGGCAGCAGAAACACAAAAGCAGCAGCTGAAGTTAGATCCATAGTTCCTTTCCTACTCCCCCCTCCAAAAAAGATATATACATACACACGACTGTGGTACTACTCTTTGGTAGCTGACTGGCGTACGGAGCGCTGCTGCTTTGTTGTCAAGGATAGCGACCCGCCGGTCGGTGAAAACGACGCCGGACTTGCAACACAGCAGCCGACGACGACAGATCCTCGCCCGCTCGCTCTCTGGTTTTAGATAATATTATAAGAATGTCACGGCTCGAACACACGGAAGAAGGAGAGGAACACGACTTTAGACGGGGGCGACAGGCGCTGCTGCTGCCTAGCAATTATGTATATATGCAAAAATACACAGCGGAAGGCCCTTTTTCCTCCTAGAAAAAGAAGCGGACACGAGCCGGGGGCTGCTGCGGGTCCCCCAGTTCTTCTTCTCTATTTCTGTGACAATGCCTTGTAAAAACATATTGAACTCAAAAGGCAACTGCGACGACAAGTGACGTCAAACCGGGTTCTGCAGCTACAGCTGTATATATTAATAGGCCTGATCATCGTTTTTGTTCTTCTTCTTGCCTGAGGGCCCCCGCTGGCGGTGGGAAAGGCTAGAGCAAGGCTGCCGGTAGCTTAAGGGCTTTAAGAAGGCTGCTTAGCAAGGCTTCACGGTCTATATATATGCGACATGTCAGGCCTTCTCTCTCTCTCTTCTTTTTAGCACCAAGGCCTTTCTTGATCTTTCTGCTTTGCTGCCCACACAATGTGTCGGCGACGACGGCCTTTAAAAACGGAGATGTACTTAGACCTTTTTTGCTACCGTGCAAAGGCTTTTAAGCAGCTGGGAAAATGTTTTTCATCCAAGGGACTTTTGTTCGTGATGACTCATCGTGACGGGAGCGCAAAAATCAAGGCAGCATTTTCGAGGCAATCTGATAATGGGTGAAGGGCGGATTTAAAAGCTATTAGCCACGGAAAATATGTTTTTGTCAGATCACGGGCAGTGACAATGGAATTACTCTTGAAAGGGAGCGAGGAGGTCCTGATTATATAAAATTTGTGTTTTAGGCACGGAAATAATTCAAAAAGGGGATTATTACGTCGGGCCGAGGCATAAAAGTTCAATTTTAAGGCGGGTGCAGAGTGTTAAATAATAATGGTAAAGGTCCCTTCGGCCGCATTGAGCACCGTATGTTCAATATGTCAAGAGAAGCTCGGCCTCACGCACGGAAAACACCTCAGGAGATAATAAAAGTTTATATACAGCTCTGAACTTTTGAGCTGCTGTAAAATGCATCCCGGTAGCAACTCAATTGTCTGCTACTAACGCACACATCAGCGTTATGTAATAATAAATAATTGAAAGTGATTTAATGCATAGAACTAGATATTGACAAAAATGCATTGTCTATTAGAATGCAGTTAGAGAGTAACCCGCATGTAAAATAGATTTATGGGACCACAGATCTCTCTCTATGCACTTAATATCCATTTTCTATTTCTCCTCCAAAGGATTGTGTGCCGTAATAAAACAGCTTCAAAACGAGAAAGTTTATTGCATTCATTTTTTCCTTCTCTGCTACTTGTCAATCGCTTGGATTATGACATATTTTTAACTGTATCAATCAAGTTTTGTGGACGTCATAAACAGTCTCTTAGATCCTTTTTTATTTAAGCCACACACGTCATTCGGGAGGAGAAATCGAACCGGGTGAGATTTCGCATACTTGTATCCTATTTCGCATTGATCTATCCACCGCGTACCGACTACTAGAGCTCTAGCTCTAGTAGTCGGTGATCTATCTGATTATATATTATACAATATACATTGACATTCACATACATTGAAGACTTGCATGTATATGGTTGAAACCGACATTTTGCAACGATTTGTTATTGGATTGACTTATGAGCGCGTTTACACGAGATCCTATTATGAGCCTAATTCAATTATTTCTTCTTCTTACCGAATCCATTTCTCCTGGGCAACGAGTCCATAATTCTCGAGTTTGAGGCGCTGAGTCGACGGGTGAGGGTCGAGAACGATTTGAACGAAGAGGAAAAGGATATCGAACCTGAAAAGAACATTCAATAGAGGGTTTAATTTCCTGCAAGACACCTTAAAATACACAATATCTTTCCCAAACGTGGGACCAAAAACGCATTTAATTGCGACAAAAGGTTTCCATGACAGAAATAAATATAATCTCTTGACGCTGTTTTGAGGAGAAGAAGAAGAAACCTCACAAAAATGAGAAGAGGTCTCGACCAGGGCTGCCATTTTAAACGAACTAAGTACAACCAATGTCCTTTAATGAAAGGACTACTTATTATTAGACAAAATGGCAACCCTGTCGTCTCTTTAGCAAGACCTCAAGTCATTGCATTGTTGTCTGAAAGTGAAACGAACGTTGACGGTTAAAGACGGAAATGAAGATTTCCCAGACCAAGAAAAAGGACCTTGAATGAGATTATAATTCTATGATTTTGAAGGAGCAATTGAAAAAACATGTTGCTCGACAACAGTGCGTTAATAAGACATTGCAACTGATGCAATAACAAGGAGATAAATCTAATTATTTCCGACAATGGAAACAAGTTTTTAGATCACGAAACAGAGACATGACGAAATGGATCATTTGCGGCCGTAAAAATAAGGTATGATACAGCTGCCTACTACGTGTAATTTGGTCTTCCTCCCAAGCAGGCCTAATCAATAAAAGTGAACATGCTTCTTCGATTCGTTACACTGATAAGAATCTCGTGCTAAAGATAATTACGGTTGAATTAGGTGTTCTTAATACATTTATTTGTTGGAATACAAATGTAACTAGAACTTACGTTTACTCGAACAATCAAAGGCCGCATTATGTTCTAAAGGAAAGCCTTTATTCTGTAACCAGACAGATCCTTGTGGCCTTTTTTGTGTGTCCCCAGAGACAAAAGAAGCGAACAGGATTTAATTTCGCCAAGTAGTTCAAAGGACAATGTTTTAAATGTTCACTTGTTAAAAGATTGCTCGGAGCGATTGGAAAGAGAAAATAAAGACAATGCAAATAGAGCATTATTTGCAAAATGTTGCTTGGGCACAGTCTGTTGTTGATGAGGTCATTAAAAGTCTGCAAATAGAGGCCTTGAAAGTGGTGTAATTGTTGTCCGATTGCTCTTATCGATCTCGGCGTATCAGTTCATAAATCATGTTGTATTTGTAGTTAGCCCGAGTTTAGCTTTTTGTGTTCATGAATTACAGGATCAAGGAAACCGAGTTCAGAATGTTGCTAAAGTTAATCAACCTTAAATATGTTGCAGTATATGATCCTGTAAGTTACCTCTTCTCTTTGCCTCCCTCCTCCCGCTGTTCCCATTGGTCCTCGCCGGCCCCTCTTCCTGCTCCCCATTGGTCGCCGTCGTCGTCGCCGTCGTCTCCTCCTCATCGATGGTGAGCGTGCTCCCAGAGTTGGCCGAGTAAGAGAACGACCCGGCAGCGCCAGTCGACGACAGCGCGGACAGAGAGCTGGACGATGACGAGAATCGGAACGGGGCCAGCGACAACCGCCGCCGCAGGAGGTGCGACAAGCTGCGGCGCCGCGCGGCAGGGATGTGCGGCGGCAGGGACGTGCACGTGTCGGACGGGGCGGCGGTGAGCGCGTTGGCGGTGTGGTTGTCGTCGTCCGTGTCGGGGTTGCTCTGCATTGCCACGCCCTCGTCAGAGCTGCTGCAGGAGGAGCAGGTGGGCGTGGCGCCGGAGGAGGGCGGGGAGGTGGGCGAGGTGGGCGTGGCAGGGGCGCCGGGATGAAGGGAGGGTAACATGGCGGACTCGGTATTAAACTGCACTCTTTTTTATGATACGGTGTTCCACTAAAAGTTCACTTATTGGTCTGTAAAGGCCATGGTAACGTATGCACTATGCTCTAAAATCACTAGACCGGCTTTTCTGTCAAATTCTGTGGCCTTTGCAATGAATGGTCTTTTAAACAAGATTTCACTTCCTTGTTGAGCACTTGGTTGACTTCCGAACTTCGTTCTCTTTGACTTTTTTTGGCCAACCTCAGCAGATACAAGGTAGAAAAAGAAGAAAAGAAGGAAGAAGTCCACCAACCAGCCAGCGGCTGAGCTACAGCTCATTCAACTCGACTGAGTGGCACAGGTGGAAGGAAGAACACCGAATTAAAGAGAAGGAGAGAAAAGGCAGCGAGCAGGGTTGACGCACGGCAAAATGAGAGTTTTATCCGGTTTGAAGGCATTTAAAGACTTCGCCCTTATAATAGTGACTGTACTGAATACAGCTTTTAATGATAATATAAACAATTAAATTATATAGTTGTTCTGTAAGTCCCTATAAGTTGCGCTCGAACTTTCTTGAAGGAAGCGCAAGTCGCCGGCTGGAAGTGAAAGTGAAAACTTTTTTTACCTTGAGTATTCAGCGGTCGGGTAAATGTACATGACTCAAATTTGTTCGATTCAATTTATCATGCAGTCGTCAATTATTTATCATTGGTTTAAATATTGATTAGTAGAATTATACATTAATCATTTCTTTACTCTTGGTGATTTAACTGCGGGGGAAGCTTTATAAAATTACAGTTCCATCCAAAGAAAAATTTCCAGGCAAATATTTTATTCTTCGTAGCCATTTAAGGACCCAGCGAAGCAACAGGTGAAATAGCAATCAGGGCTGCCAGTTATGGGATGTTTTTTTCATAACTAAGGCAAATAATTTGAGATTCACAAAAATCAGTAGGCTTGATATAATTTCGCCCTTATTACTATTTAACGTTTAGTAGTAGACTGTCCCTACTTTGGCTATTATATTCATAGTGTACTGCTCATGTGTGTTTCTATTCTAGTGCTGCTAGCACAGTACATAGATAACATACATAGATGAAATAAAAAAAAACAATGTTAAAAATATAATTGCGACATTAACTAAATTCTCATCCATAAAACAGCATTTATTCGCATTGAAGCAGTTCTCTATTTACGGCTGTTACACCGGGCGCGTACTTCCTGGCCACATCCAACTTCTCCGGCCTCTCAATCCAAACTTCATTTAGAGCATCAAACTCTAGGATAGAATCCTTGGCCTGATAAAACGTCCCTTCACCCCCTAATAATATAACAATTGAGACATATAACAACATAAAACCATATTGACCCATACCGATAATCAAGAAGCCATCCCCATATGCTAGAGATGTCCCAGCGCCAATTGCTTCAGGCAAAGCTGGACCAGATCTCCATTCCATAGTGTCCAGATTTAATATCTCTGTAGACGACAGCATGTCAACATAGTCAAAGGCTCCGCCAGCAATGACATATTCATTATTGCTTGTGACTCCACAGAAATGAATACATCTATAATTAAGCTATTTCTCATTTACAAGTGATAATGACACAAATATTGATGACAAACCTTTTCTCACTCATGCTGGGTGCTTCTGTCCATCTCATGGAAACTGTATCAAGAATGGCAACTTTGCCCAGAGTGAACTCAGCTTCAGAGTCATCTTGTAGAGAGTTGTACCCACCGGATGTGATCAAATGAGTGGAATTGATAGCTGCCGAGCACATTGCTTGACCCTTGTATGGCATGTTTGGACCAACTAAGAAAGTGCCGTCAGCTTCAGACCAGTACTCGCTGGAATCTTGAAAGTCCAGGGTGGCATTAAGACCTCCTTTATGAGTGAAAACACATTATTAAATTCTTAATAACTTCTATCTAAATATCCTACCCATTAACCACCAATCTTGGCCCATTTGAGCAAACCCTGGCTCCCTCCTAGATGTCAACGCTGTAGCCATCTCCTCCCAGTGAAGCTCATCCAGATGTAGTTCAAAGCATCGGTTCTCTGCCTCAGTCTTTCCCTCACAGACAACTGGGTTGTCACCCCGCTTAAAGCTGGAGCCCCAATCAAGGAGATAGGGAAGAACTGGCATTGTGGGACAAGACCTAGTGGCATTTCCATTGGTTGCCAAAGGGACAGCCTCAGATAGAGGCATTCTGAAGCCACCACTTACCACCAGAACTGTGTTGCCTATTCAAAAAGTGAATTATTATTAATAAGTAATTAAAGAAGAATACCAATATCATACCTGCAATACAGTAGTTGCCACCTGTTAAACAATCCGGACAGGCATCTGTTGTGACTGAGCTGCAGCTGGATAGAAGCATGCAAGTGTCATCTAGCGGGTCATGAGTCCACCAGGAGCAGGAATCTGATCCATGACAGTTCTCAACACACAGTGACCTGATTATAGTTGCATGCATTACTAATAAATATGCAGTTTAACATTAATAAGTATAATAAGTACTTTGACACTCCAGTTTCAACAGAAATATACTCCCCATCCTCACATGTTCCAAGGACGTCACAGTAGCAATCCTTCTCTCCACTGATGCAGTCAATACAACTCTCATCTTGAGTCACAGTGGGACAGGAATCACGCTAATAAATGTATTATACATCACAGTACATCACTAACTAACTTATTAATTCCTACCATGGAGCAAGAAATGTCTGCTGGATTAAATGTGAAAGCCTCACAGTTGGAGTTGGCTCTACATTGACTGGAGCAATCCGATGCAGACTGAGCTGTAGTTTCATCTACAAGGGTGGAACCTTCTGAACATTGACCTCGGACAAAGCATCCAGGATCGGCACTAACCTAAATATTACATAATGTATCTACGATATTGCTCGTATGTACAAAAGTATTAATGCAAGGGAATGCGTTATGGTTTTTTGTATTTGTAAGGATATAAATAAACCGGAAGCATATTGAACTTTCTCATTACCGTACATATTGGCCCGACCACTCCAAAAACCGCAACCATTGAGAAAGTACATTTTAAGAACCCCGCCGGCGTCATCTTTTGTTTTGAATCAAGCCACGTATAATCTGCTCATTAACCTTTTTTATTCTGTGCGCGTCACATCAACAAAGATAAGATACAACATTTCGTACTTTCCGGATCAATGACCCAAGTTACAATCAATAAGATCGCTGTTGACCATCGTCACAGCGGGAGAGTATTTCCTCGGAATCGTCATCTTCTCGGGTCTGACAACGAACTCCGACTGGGAAGCATCATATGCTAGGATGACGTCTGTCGGTTGGAACTCGGTATCCTGCCCACCTAAAATGTAATATTCACGTTTAGAGGCCGTTTAAAGGGCTAATAAATCGTTACCAATGAGCAGAAATGAGTCCCCGTATGGAAGGGACGTCCCTGCAGCCACTGGGAATGGTAACAATGGACCGGACCGCCACTCTAACGTTTCCAGGTCCAGGATTTCCGTGGTGTT
>LR139486.1:0-36799 GCA_900659605.1 Tisbe holothuriae | reverse complement strand
TAGTTCTAAAAACCGCTTTTATCAAGCTCTTACTCTGCGAGATATTGTCTAGTGTGTCTCTCTCTCTCTCTCTCTCTCTCTCTCTCTCTCTCTCTCTCTCTCTCTCTCTCCTTGAGGAAGTCGAATTAGATGAAACCCGTTGGGGATCAAGGAACGATTTCTGAAAAGAAGAATTCTTGAGATGTGATGAAGTTCCAAATAGATCTTGAAAAAAGCGGGGCTGGAGACGCAGTTATAAAACGTGTACACACCAGATATGCCAAAAAGGTGAATCCTTGAAAAAGGAGTCTCTTTTGTATGATCGGTAGCAGCTGAAGAAGAACTTGCCCTACTTTTATCATTCTGAGCAGATTCTTTTTTACAACTCCTCAAAATTCCCTCCCTCGTGTGTGTCCCATTTTTGCAAGCATGAAATTTATTCCTTGCATCGCGCACGGTGGTGCATTGTGAGTGTCACAGAGAAAGCAGCTCACTTCAATAAACTCTTCTCCCAAGGGACGTGGAAAAAAGGAGATAAAAATAAAGTTAAAGTAGCGAAAAGGGGGTTGTAGTAAAAGCAGGGGTCAATAAACCTGGCATGAATTCATTTTCTGCGGTGGGCCTTTCTATTAAGTCATTCTCGCAATGAAAAGACTTGTTAAATTTGTCAAACGGAAAGCGCTATTTTGCAGAAGACTACAACGAAAGTTGATTGTAATATTACTATCGTTATTTTATCGAAAACAATTGTAAAGTAAAGAAAATCCCAATTTACTTAAATTTGTAAGTTTGCTGTGTGAAAATAGCTCTTTCCACGGTAGGATATGGTGTAAAAAAGAAGTAGACAAGAGTAAAGAAGTCTTCTTCTTCTTTGTCATATCTCCTGTTGTAAACGTAAGAGACAAACCGACCATTCGTCTTCTGCGTGTGTGTGTAGGAAGTAAAAGAAGTTGTTGTTGTTGTTGCGCCGGAATGTCTTCGTTTATCTCTTTTTACACTTGATGATGTTGCTCACTTTTTACGAGGATAAAAAGACAGTTGATGAAGACGGTGTCTGAAGCCATTATTGTCATTTAAAGCAGAAAAACGGGGACTATTGTGTTATGTGCAGCGAGCGAGTCATATCCGTGTGTATGTGGCAGCGTGAATCCGCTCCAGACGTTGTTCATACGCTCAATTGTCCAATTCATGTCTTTTGCATGCAGACTAAAGATGTGCCTTTGACAAGGCACTCCATGCTGAAAATAATAATGAACATTATAAAAAGTGCTCAAGGTGATAGTCACTGCTCTCCCTCAAATTGTACGTGCAAGACCAATCCCTTGTCCGTCCATTAGTCCAAGAAGAAGTCTTTCTTTATTCCTGTCGCTGACAAAACGTTCTTTCCTTCTTCCGCTCGAATCGTCACCACTCCACAATCCATCTCTTGTCTAGCTTTTACGGGGTACAATTAAGGCCCCTGTTGTGTCCACGTATGCTCCTCCCATTCCTCTTCCGTTTTATTGATGCCAAAAAGGGAGAAGACACGACTGCTATGAAACTGTTTCCCCTCAAATGAGCTCATTTGTCCCGCGCATGCAGAGCCGGAGCAGAGAAACGGGATGCTACTACAAAAAGAGCCCTTTTCTTCCTGTTTTCCGCTTCCGCCGCAGAATGATGATCTCACGAACAGAAAGAAAGGGGGCCTGAAAAGAAAGAAGAAGTGCTTAAAGACCGTTTCCGACCACTCTTTATTCTTCCTGGATGCATTTTTGCCAAGGCAAGGTCAGTGGCATCATTAACTCCTTTTGTCGTCGACGTCGTCTCACTTGTTTTGGTCGTGCAAAGGCTCAATCTTCACTCGGTGGCCTTCCTGATGGCAAAAAAGACTACAAGCCTTTTATTCCATCTTGTTTCTTGTGTTTACGTCCCCCAAGGGCTGGTAGTGTGGCCTTGCGTACTCCAAGGCGCAAAATAAAAGGGCTCTTCTCTCGCCACAATGGATCGCTTACAATCGGGCGTAATGAACAACAAACAGCCTTGAAAAATCACCATGACAGATCGGACTCGGAAATCCTAGACAACGAACGAACGACGACGACATCCAATGAGCTCACAATGGAGTGAGTAGCTTCGTTGATTTATTTGATCCTTTATGGCATCATCCGATCTCTCATATTATAGCAAACTCTTTCGTTTCCTTGAACTCCTATCACTTTCCAGAGGCAGCTTTTCAAGGTTCTTTTTCGAGTGCAAAAAGCGCCTCCAGAGAAAGACTGTTTCTTTGTCTTTGTTAACCCAAAAAGGAGCTTAATTCACTAAAATCGTAATGTTGTTAAACCTCTAACGCTATCTCTCAGATTAAGTCGTTTATGGGCCCCATTGCTAAAGATAAATAACTCCTATAGAGTATTGCAGAAACGTCTCTCTCACTTTATTATAACATTTATTATTTCTATGATGTCATAGATGGCTTTCTTTCTCAGCAGCAGCAGCAGTTTGGAGGATAAGAAAAATCGACTGAGGGCTTGAGCTGAGTAAACCAAGATAAATATAACGACGTGAACATTGGCGAACAACAAGAAGGATGAGTTTTATTCGCACTCAGCAATGAAGACGGATCGGGATCTGTCTCATTGTCAATGTCTTGTCACTGCATTCTCCATGGATGGATCTGCTGACATCCTGCTTATGCTGCTCTCAATGCAACTGCACTTGCTATTGTTGTGTTTGGAGTATGTTTAGATGTCAATGCAGAGATGTGTAATCCGTGTATTGTGTGAAATGGAGAAGGTTCCTCAAGGGGTGACAGTATTTATGGATTGTAAGATGTAAATATCATCCCTGGGCGTGTTTGTGTGTGCAAATAATATGCATATCACACTGCAGAAAAGCTGTGGGCTTAACGCTCGACTGGCTTACTATGTACTGCTCTCTTTACACTGGATTATTTCTATTATTACTCTGCTTTCTCTCTTTTTGCACTGCATCAAAATCATCGCCATAACAATAACAAATGAAAGAAATGGATATGAAAAACGAGGAGGAGGGTGATATGCCTGAACTATTGCATTTACCATTATGGCCCCTGTTCCAATTTGGAGTTGTCGACCCGATCCCCAAGGTCGCAGCTTATATTCATACGAGGAGTAGTGACCCGTTTGTTCATGCCACGGTGAAGTAGGATGTGTGCTGAGTGCAAACACACATCGATTGGATGTCAAAAGTGCTTAAAAGCACCAGATGCTCATCAGTTCTGCCCATTTAAGACCTCCTTTTGCACTTTAACCTCATTAGATTCCTTGGACAGTTCTGCACACTTCATTTTACTTATCTGCATTTCTGCGGCAAAAACTGTTTCCGTGCATCTTGGTGTGTCCTTGACTCTTGATTGTGATGTAACAATGATAATAATAATCTTCATTCAGCTTGCTCATGCATTTTCTACACTTCCTGGTGATTATATTGGTCACTAATTAGCCTTCCAATCCAAGAAAAAAAACGATAATCCTGTTTTGATCGGTAGACAGCAGCCGCTAGAGAACGATGTTGAAGGCCTGGCGTATATACAGTGGGCGTTACTTAAAAGTTAAAACAAAACAACACGGCGACCTTCCAAATTAATATGCACCTATTGACACACATTTAAACTTTCTATCTTTGTGCTTGACCTCTATTTCAGATATACTTAAAACTTCTCCCTCTCTCATTCACCCCCATAAACCGCTATTTGCTTTCCATATCCGTAGAACAATCCATTCCAGAGACGACTTTCTCTTCTTTTTTTTCTCTTCCATCATCATTGCCACTGCTGCCAATCTCAAACAAAGATGAAGAAGAAGCAAAAGGCATTCCATACACGGGGCATTCTCTGCAGCAACAGTGTGCGGAAAAAGTCTCCTCTGGACATCTGTGGTCTGATATGATGACGATCGCATGGTTTTTCAATGAGAGAGAAGAGGGAAAGTTTGGATAAAAAGAAAGAAAGAAGTAGGTCGAGGAGTGAGTTGAGGAAGAAGTATGATAAGGAGCTGGCAAATATGCTTAGATAAGGTGCCGGAAAAACAATGGTATTGAATTTAATGGGACTAAATATATAGGAACAGTTTTAGCCCTAAACTCCGCATATGTCATTTTTGTATATAGGCTGAGCAAGATCTACGGTTATCATCTAAGTCTCGTCACACGTTATACATGTTCTAGACGTTACAATTGCGAGCATGAGCAGTCACAAGGTACACCAGCATCGTTATTGGGGCACTCACACTTCAATTATAAATAGTGTCAAGTCATGATGGATCTATTCAGCTCATGCATGCATTTATAACCCAATGATACCAGACTGCAGCAGTACACTAGACTGCATTGAGTTAAGAGAGCTGCGGAGAAGATTAATTTATAATGCCCTCTTAACTCTCTCGAGATATTGCATTCAGTCACAAAATGGTTTAAGTGGGATGCTATGACAATGACTGCGTTAAATTAATTATTCATGGTAAAAATTAGTAGGTTGCACATGCTGCTAAAACAAGAAACCTTCTTCACCAGAGGTAAAATCGAAGGAGTAAATTCAATTACATAAATCCAGATTTACGAGTCCCTACAATCTACCCTTTGAACAAGCACCTCAAGCCCCCGTCTTGGCCTCTTTGTAACAAGAATTGGCCTTCTTTTTATGCAAGCTTTTCTTGTCTTCCTCCTCTGTTTATACTCCCCTTAAGCCCTTGTTGGCCCTATTTCACCTCACTTTACACAACAATATACATAAACGACAATGCAGCAGCAGCCCCCCTTTGATAAGGTGTACGACGACCCTCGTTGCTCAACGCTCTGATTTCATTCCTCAGCCACCCCTTCCTCCTCCTCCTCCTTTCTTTTCAGTCACAGCTGAGAGTATGTTTTAAAACGAGCGTTATTTCCTGTTGCTGCCAGTAAAAGGACTCTGGCGACATGTCAGCACGCTATTAGTAAGCGTATGCTTTGAATCATTTGCTACACTCTTGTGAAACTATTCAGCTCCATGTGCTTAAAACTTCCAAGTTAAACATTGCAGCAAACTTTTTTTCTTAGCCTTTCCCACCCTTGTTGTAGGCAAGGGTGACTGAAGAGCCAAATTTCTCCCTTGACTTTAAAGCCTTCCAGAAAAAGTTCCTTTCGCTCACTGCTGACAATTTCGGGGGAGCATTTTTGTTGAGCCGGCAATTCTCAACTTCTACAAAGCATGCATTTTTCTTCTTCTTCTTCTTCTCCCACTTCGTTTCGCATTCTGAGGGGAATGTTTTAGCTCGTTGGACTCGCATATATTCGTCTTTTACGTCCCCATCTGGTAACTCACTTTGCGTGCCGCTGCACCTGTGAGTTAAAGCCAACCCCAAAACAGGGTTTAAAGTTGGGATTGAGCGAAAAGGGGAAAACTTTGGCCGACTCTGCAAAAATGGACTTTTATGCAACTTGGTAAAAAGAGAGACTCCATAGTAATAAATGGGAATGACGCTGATCAACTGATAGATCAGGGTCTCGTTCTCCTGGCAGTGCAAAAAGGTTAAAAGTAAGGGGGAAATCAGCGTTTTCTGGCGGTCATAAATAGTTTATATGAAAGCCATGCGCTCCTGACAAAAATAGTTCCTTTTTGTGTTTTTGCCTAGTGAGCCCGGCGGCTACCCTCAGCTGTTTAACAATTGATTTGGCTTTGCTTTGCAGTGGAAACACACCCAGCCAGCAAAAAGTAGTGAGGGAATGTTTGGGCTGAACAGGAGAAAAACCTTTTAGACACTAGCAGGAAGGAGAAAAACGCAATAAAAAGTAGAAATAAAACTTTTTCCCTTCCGCAAAGTTACTTTATTTCCATTCAACTTCCTATTTCATCCATCCCTTTCTCTTTCTCTCTCTCTTGCACCCTTGAGGGCGTTATTGCCACCTTAACCTGCCCCAGCCAAGTCCACCTCAGGAATAAAGGGGAAGAAAGAAAAGCCTTCTTTATATGAAAAAGAACAAAGAAAGCAGTTTTGCGACGACGACGACTAGGACTTAAAAAGGGGGAGGAGGAGGAGGAGGGTGCTCCCGTCTGAAGGGAATAGAATAAAAAGATCTGCTTTCTGCAATATGAGGTCTGAATGCGACATGTTTCTCCTTTTGTCATCAGGGATGCCAGTCTTAGGAGTTAGGGTCACTTCATACTACATCTGTTCCTTGTCCAAGTCTTACATTAAAGCAAGACTGGCAACCCTTCCTCTTCAACTTTTTACCTCTCTCTTTCTCCCCCACCCCCTTATTCCTGTCAGCCGGTTTCAAAGGAAATATAAAAAGTGCTGAAAAGTAGACTCTCTTCATGTAATAGTAACACAATGACGACTGTTGGTGCAATTCAACCGGAAGCATAAGTAGGGTGAAGAAAGAATAACGTTAGACGCAGTAATAATAATAACACCGTTTATGGCTCATTTTATGTGGTCTTGGGTGTTGTTTACCCTCATGGAAAGCAACCCCCTATTGCTTTTCGAGTGTTTGTGCTCGCTTATCGCTTTTTGGGGTTCAGCCCCCTATTCTCTATAAACTTGTTGAATAAAATTGGGTTGGAACCAGATTGAAAAGGAGGAGGAGGGAATGAGGGAAGAAGAAAGCCAATTGGGGAAATAGAGGAAACCCACTTTTTTAGTTTATTGTTTTTGTGGCCATCTGGCAGGGTAGATATAGCAGTAGGAAAGTTCGAAGGGGAGAACGGTGAAATCAAACGTCGGGGAAGCGATTTCAATTTTTGACAACACGGCTGAGCTCCCCCTTTCTCCCCTTCAACAAAGTTTAGCTTTTTATTGAAAGCTGTTGCTTTCGGAAGTAAGGGTTAAAATATCCGTCAAAGTTTATTTCCCTTTTTCCTGGTTATCGACATATAATTGTGATATGGTCGTATTCAGTCTTGCGTGCTCATGTCTAGTTTGCATGTCTGTAAATGACGGACGTATGGCGTATGAAAATGAAGAAGAAGGACAGCTATCAAATGTACTTCCGGTATATGGAACAGCATAAAAAGGCTTAGGCTGTAGTAGGAAGGTGGCAAATATATTAATAGCGTGCTTGAAGACAGCGTACGTACGATTCATTATGCTTTGTCGGGCACCCATCGTCAAAAAAGTCGCACTCACCACATTTATGGCCTTGTCTTTTGATCCTACCGTGCGTTATGACAGGAGCAGACTGAGGGCCAATAATCCCAATCCAAGATCAAACGAATTTTGAAAGGCAAGGCCTTCCAATATTTTGTTTTTTCTTCTGCTTCGATCGTCTGACACCTTTTTACGCTCAAGAAAGCCAGACTTCAGATGAGGTTGAGTACACATATTGGAGACGCCTGTGATGGGCAATCGGGTCTCTTTTGGCTTCAGATGTCTGGCCAAATGCCTTCTTTGACGTTTCTGAAGCTACAAGAGGCTCTATTAAATTGGTTTGGAAGGTTTAATACACTAAGTGTATATTGTTATTACCTTCACCAAATGGTGGTTTCGTAATACTCAACCGTGCATACACATCTTTGACTGCCACATGGATACCGAGATTCTCGTATAAGATCATATATCCTTATAAGGCCGAGTTAGTCTCTTATAATATTCCTTTCTCCTGAGTACCATTTCAAAAATGACAACAAAAACACGTGATATTACCGTTACCCTTCACAACCCCGTTTGCTCCTCGCCACAGGACGAACGTTTCCATCATTATCAATGTCACGGTCACAAGCGTTAAAACCTTGCCGATGGCAACGATTTCACATCACCAGAAAATGGCATCATAGCAAAAATGGCACTTTCAAGGTTGCCGGAAAAAGTTCTTTTCGCTCCGGGGGGTTTGAGATTAAGATGGATATTTTCAAGGCTGTTAAGGGTGTGTGTGTAAATTGAATCTCTGTCACAGTACAAAATGTATCGATGCTGAAGAAGATGATTTCCCTTGAGGGTGGAGGGGAAATAAATGGAGAAAGCAGCTTCCGCCATCTGGAGGGCAAAAGAGAAAGCTCTGCTGAGAAAAATGAAAGATGCTAAAATACACTTCTTCTTGGAAATTGTATATATTTGTGTCATTATTATTTATATAGAAATTGATTTTATTTTGAAAATATTGTTTATTCAAGGCAGTGAACCAGTCTTAAAAATTGACTACGTATTGAATTGCATGACCTATGAGGGGGATTGTTTTTTACGAGCATTAATACACTCGTATACCGAGGTACATACATAAATAATTGCAATTTGTCTAGTAGATATTCCCCCAACAATGACCATGTTACATATTCATGCATTTTAAAATGTGTTTCTTCTTAATTTCAGGTAAGAATTTTCGAGAGTCCACCGGTTTCCTCATAAACTAACAACAACAGCTAATCGTTCGCTCTCCTCGGTGGCCTTTTGAAAACTACTAAATCCGTTTGACATTTTGCATCTCGAACTAAATCGATACTCTGTCCGTTTCTTTTGCAAGAATCAATCCATTACCCTCCGAAAAAGAGCGTTAAATTTCCCCTGCCCCAGAATGAGGAAAGAAGAAAGAAAAAGACAAGGGTAACACAAAAATTAACTAGTGCTTTAGCACACCCAAAATAATGCCTCCTCAGTCTGAGCCGTCGTTTCTCGGGTTACCCGAAAATTGCTCTTTTCGTCACGCGGCCTCGAAGAAAAAAAGCTCTGATTTCTCCCGCTCTGTCTGAACATGAAACCGACACCGCAGTTGACTTTGCTTTGTTTTTTAAATGCGCCTCAAGACGGAGAGAGAGAGAGAGAGAGAGAGAGAGAGACTAGTGCAACCGCCTCCTGAATCGCGTTCTCCCCATCTTGCAATAGGGAGAACGAGAAACAAACCCATTTGAAGTAAAGAAAGTTTTCCTTCGTCCAGCGGCGCTTCTTCTTCTTCTTCCTCCTCTGTATTCATCTCCGAAGCATGACAACTTCTCCTCCTATCGTCCTAGAACAAAAGGCAAGCGGGGCCTGGGAGCGTTTATTACACGTACGAGTACTCGCAAAGAGAGAGAGAGAGACTCTAGTAGGGCGTTCGGAACACAATGAGAAGTGGGTGAACAGCTGAAAGGATCAAGCAGTTCCTACCTCCGAAGTGAGTGTTGTACACCCCGTTTATTATTATTATTATATTACATTATGCTTGAATTGAAGTGAAAAGTGGATAGAAGAGATTGAATCACACGCAAGAGTGAGAACTTAGATTTCGGTGAGAAGAAGAAGAACTTTCGCTTTGATCACAAAAAGAGATACTTTTGACGTTGACATCTAATATTTAGCATCGTCTTTTACTTACAATATATTTTCCCCGCTGGGAATAAGAGCTTTATTATTTTCCCAGACTTCCTACTACTCAGAAAATCTCAGGTAGACGAGAAAAAGGGCTTCGGAAAAGTAATACCTGAAAAGTGATGAGCGATGGAGTTTTCAATATTGTCCCTCATACGCATTTTTCCTTACTAATAAGGACTCTATTACTGTCCTTGAAATATCTTTCTTTGTTGATGACGCTTCTTGTTGTGCCATCTGGAAGAGCTGCGTCAGCCATTGAAATATAGCAGAAAGAAAATGAGCATCAGCAGCAGGCCTAAAAATGAAAGATAGAGACAGATGTTGTTGCCACACGCACGCACAGAACCAATTTCAATGGGCAGGGATGCCGTTTTGTGTACTGATAAAGCAACTCTATAGAGCTTTTCATCCGTTCATGGTTGTGTCGTCCCAAGGGAACAAGCAGCTGTAGAGAAATGAGCCAATTTTGAAAGGCTAAATTAATTTAAATAGTCCATTCTCAGCTCCTCTCTATTCAATATGAGCTGACCTTGTGTTTTCTTCCCTTGACGGATGCGACTCATCATGTACATGATGGAATTAATCTCAAATGTGCTGCCTTGGTAGATCTCAGTTATCGGAATTTGTTGTTGACCTTGCTACATCACTAATGAAAGCAGATTTAAAATGAAGCCTTCTTTTGAAATAACAGCTGCAGTGGTGACATTGGCCTTTAAAACAACTGCTGACGCCCAAAACACATCTGCCGCTTCCAGAATAGTCTTTTGAATCGAGAGTCCTTTTTGGAGCTTAATAACTGTCAGATGGAGGATAGATCCCCACAACGGATTCAACATTCCACCCTCTTCATCCTCTTTTGAGCAGTTTATGGTGATAAGCCACCCGCTTTTTCTCCTCCTTCTCCGCAAAAGCAAGAAAGATGAGGCGGAAAGAGCAGCTGAGGGGATTTTCCTCTCAATTGAAGCAGGAGGAGGAACGTGATACTATACCTTACGTTCGGACATAGGACCAAGCTGCACCCTATACACTGCTACTACGTTCGTTGTTCGAATGGCACGTACTGCTGCCACCCTCGAAGCCTGAGGGGATTTATGCTCCATCGACTATATTTTGGACTCATCCCATGACTGAGTCGGTTCCCATCACAGACTACGAATGTATGTATCGGCGGCCTTCAGTCGAATGGCTCACTTGTCTGCTGGCTAAACAAGCCAGTCTTTCTTCGTCTTTATTTCCACCATTCCGTTCTTGGCAAGGGGATCCGTTGGGCAATTTACGACCGCTTATACCATTTTTGAGGTATAGACGGGCCCAAATTGTCTATTTGAGCCTTGTTTAACAGCATCCTTAAATCAAACTTGAGCCAGCGCGGCGTTGAGCCGTTAAAAATGCCTGACATACTTTCCACCTCATTCCAGCGACCCTTAAGACAAGTTCAAGCTACTCAGTGAAACTGAAGATGACCTAAGGAATGGGTAATCAATGCATTTGCAACCCTACTATTTCCCAGCAGCACGTTGACAGTGAAATTAAAGTGCAAGAAGGACGCACTTTTGTGTGCTGTGATGAAGCCAGTCAAAGACGTAAAATGTAACATTCAAAACACGCCCACAAATACACGAGAAAAATGTGTCCTAGAAACAAGATCTAGAGTAAACATTTCGAACAATTCCAATGCGTTGCGTCCGACTTGAGTCGTTTTTATACCTTTCTCTTTCTTCGACATTTTCCCTTTTACTCTTCTTGGCTCGCATCTCAGTTGTTTAGGAATCGCAGCTCTCTCGACCGCAGGAGGAGGACACAAGAACATAAGAAAAAGTCAAATTTGTCTCAAAGCGAAAGATTTCTTTCTCGAAAGCGTTTGTCACTCGCCGATAATGAGCGTTGTATAAAAAGTGTCTTCAATCAGTGCGTGGAGGACAATGGATGGAGGAGATATATGACGACGATGGCCTCCAGAGGAAGAAGACAATAGAAGACAAAGACGCGCGAAAATGGCCAGTGAGTATGCAGAAAAAAGGCTTAATTATCATGACGTTTGTATTCAAGGGTTTTCGGTCAGGGTCAGATGAATTCACATCCAGATATTAATAGAAACTGGGTCACTTTTAATGAGATTCGTTTCCTTGTATATATTAAACATGGTTGACAAGAGAGGCCTTTAATTCCGACCTTAATTCGACCTTCTTGGTTATCATAATGTTCATCTTGATTCTAAGTCAGTCTGCAGAGGCCTTAATGAGTCTTTTTTGTGTAAAGGACAACAAAGAAAATTCCTTTGAATGAAGTGCGAGGAAAAGTTTGCCAGTCAATGGCGCGATAACAGAAGAATGAAGGTGAGAACCGCTTTAAATGACCCTCAAGTGAAGAACGAACGTTCTCTCGGGTTAAATTAAATTGGCATCCGTTGCAGGGGAAGAAAACATCCTATCAGAAAATCTAGATTTTTATATTTCTCGTTCTCTGCTTTTAAACGACGAAATTGACATTGGGCGACCAGCGGGCATCGTAATAAAAGCCCGAATGTGGCCCGACGGCCAAATGTATAAAAAGGGACAAAGTGCGCTTTTATCTGTATACAGCCAAGCACAAAACCACGGCAAAATAATTTTATTGAAAGTAGTGTGACCTCTGCGTAAATTGTGGTCTGGTATATGTTGAAATCAATTCTCTACAGAGCGTTCAAACCAGACGAGTTTTATGTCTCTCAAAACGTTACGTTGTGCAGGTATGCCAAATGTACAATGTGAAGCTTTAAACCCTCGTGTTCCTCTCCCCAAACTGGAATATATTGACATTAGGAACCCAAGTTGGCTCCGTTGGCAGCGTGACAAACAAATTTATTTCCAGATTTCGCCGGAATGGAATTATTTTGGCCAAGGGTTGGAAACACATCGTACGAGTTGTAAGATTTAGGGTTTAAATGGGGGAATTAGACACGCAAACAACGGAGAAGAAGTGATTCCAATAGTTGAAAGTGGAGCAAACACCTGGGACGGATAATTGGGGGGATGGAAATTGGATTTTGTATTATGACTTAGTTGAACCAGAAGTTCATTCTGATTGTATTGTTGTTAAACTCATCTTCATCCTCTCTGCTTCTTATGTCTGAAAAGTAATAACATTCTCAAATGCAAAGTTGTCGAAAGTTTATGACAAAACTCCCCTGTCGTCGTCGTCGTTGCAAAATTCAAAGAACAAGTCTGACAACAAAGTAGCTGCAAACAACAAAAATAAGCCTCTCTCTCATGAAAAGCTCAAACTTTGTGCTGCTTTCCATGCATCCAATGTAGACGAAGACTCTACTCTGAGTGATTGCAATAACAATGTGTTTGGAATATTATTTTCTTCGAAAACTGGTCCTCTATAGACAGGTCTCGTATATTGTGAATCTGTCTTGCTTTTCCTGCATAATAATATAAAGTTTTCCCTCAGGTAGTCCTAGCATCAGCATAAACAAGGCCTACTTACTTTTTGTTGCTGTCTTTGACATTGTTTGCTCATCTAAATTGAACTTTTATACATTCAGCACGCCCTCCAAAATTTGTTTTTCGAGAATACAATATTCTTCGACGTTATCATAAACACGTCGAAAATCCTGTGCAGATTTTATACAAGGTTCAAAATAAAAAAACGGTCGTATACGCAACAGCTATGACATTACACGCTATATGTCGTTGAAAGCCCCATTTACCATTGAAACATTCCATAAAGATTACTGAAATGTACAGTCAGGGATGACTGTTTCACTATTATTTAATGCTTCTTCACATAAGAAAGTAGATACATAATCAAAAGAAAACTGCACTGTTCTATGTACTGATAATAATACCAGATACCTTATTTAAATCAAAATCGTCATCCCTGCCCAATGTCCAAGCCAGTCCTTTGTCCCCCTTAATCGGCCATTCACTTCACGAGCGCGACTCGTACGCGTCATTTAGAGGCAGAGAATATGACTCAAGTCTCATCCGGGTTAAGATCTTCCCTTTTCTGGACCATGTTGAAACGTTATATATTGTTTGCGCGACATCGTCGGCCTTGAGCCCAAGAAGATCAGAATGATTAAAGAAATGTCTTGAGCATTTTTTGCCGTCTTCCTCTTTCGAGCTCATTAACATATTCCGGCTTCATGTTTTTCATTTTTAACAGTCTTTGAAATGTGGCTTTCACAGAACAGACGACTGTCCCGCAAAGAAGACACCTTGTGAGAAGAATTAATGTCTTTTTAGGCTTTTGTACACTTACTAATTGAAGAAGACGAAGACGAGACGCAGATGAATCTACCCAGCTCGAAAATATTTGCTTTCAAACATCATTAGCAGTTAGCTGCCATTAGATGAGATACAGAGGTCACGGTTATTAAAAAGAAATCCATAGAACTTGAAATCGTATGATAAGAGAAGATCTACATTTCATTCGTCCACAAGAGCGATCCTTATCGCGGCCTTTATTTGTTGTTCCTGGTGAGTGCAGAGATAAGAGATCAAGAGAGGACATCAACATGCAAACTGTAGCCAGAAAAATGCTTAAAATGCTGCATAAATCATCGTCCTACTTTACCTTTTATATACCTAGTAGAAGCTCATTGTACGGCTAATTTGCCCCCAGGGACAGGAAGAGTGCAACAGCGACACATAACGCAATACTGCATTTTTACTCCACCCTATTGCTTGCTCTGGGGAATTGCCGGCTGAACTGAAACGTAGTAGTAGTGAAACGGGGGAAAATTGGCGCAGTAAGTAGGTCATCATTCGTCGTCATCATGATAGCAAATAGGAAGAACATGAGTCGGCGAGTATATTTTTAATCCTTTCCGTATCATTGTGAACGAGCTTCGGAGCTTTAATGGTATTGTGTCCAGCAGAGAGAGGAGACTCATAAAAAGTTTTCCTCGGCCAGTGACCCGCCGCGATGGAAGAAGCAATTAACGGACTGCTGGGGAAGAAAAGTAAAGAGGAAAAGCGGATCGCTGCACTCGAGCAAAAACAGGACAAATCGTATCAATGTCATTTTTTACCCATTTAAAGGACAAAAAGGCTCTTTTTATCCTATTCTTGAAGAGATCCACTGACCCAATTCTTTCTCCCTGAAGACGCCCCACGATAGCAAAAAGATGACTTCATTGTTACATAACAACATATATCCAGGACAACTTGGATGTACATACGTGTTAAACACTCCCCAAGGAGGAACAACATTTTTGGTGCTGTTTGTCAACCGCGGGGGGTAGAAATCTGCTACAAGAAGCAATATCATTTGTGGCGAAGGGGTGGGTTATGTAATTCATACTATGGCCTTAATTGTGGCACCATTGTTTTATGATAAAGTTAGAATACTACGAGTAGCTTTCTGCTTCTTTTGACAATAGTCATCTGGATCTCAGCGGGGCACGTTAATTCTAGTTCTCTGAAAGGAGATAATTAACATTTTCAAAGGAAATCGTGCTTATTATTTTTGTATCGTCCGCTGTAGTCATGGCTTCCTCTGCGACATGCCACACTGGTGTCTTATATCATTAATACACTGTTATGCAAACCACTGTGCTGAATGTTCCGTTGGATTTGTATATTTCCAAGTGATGCGAATTGTTGTCATTTCGAGAGCAAAGCGTGTCTACATAAAAATGAAGCAACCGGCTTTAATGTACGAAAAAAAGAGAAAATTAGCGGGGCAAAAATACAATTTCTCCAGTGTTTGTCTGAATCGGGTAAAATGCAAAATAAACCACAAGAGAATGCATAAAACGTGTGCCGTAGTACTAAAATCAGATAGGCCTTGTAGACAAAGCTGCAAATCTTGAAATGGCGCATTTTTATATGCAGATTTGCTTTAACGAGTTCAACTTTCGATGTCCCAAGTCGGCAAAAGTCTTTCAAAATCTGTATTAGATGAACACACACACCTCAGCAAAATACAATTTGTGTCCCAGACTTTAGAATTTCATTTGGTTTAATGCGAGCAAAAAAGGAAATTAAATACATCCTTCGGCTAGGATTTAGACGGAAATTGTACCAACCACGTCCTGTTTCTAAGACATTGAATCCAGCGAGTCTTAAGCATATTTACAAATGAACAGCAAACCGCATTTATTAGAGAGTCGTAGGCCTGCTTAAATTTTCTCGAACTCCTTTCATGTTGGAATTCCTCTCACGCCTCCGTGCCCAAAGTGGGAAATAATGACAAGACAATCCCGGCGATAATCAGAGGAACAATGAAAGCAGGGATGCCATTTTCAACTTTTAATTGAATACAAAGGATGAATTAATGGCAGCCCTGCTCAGCAGGAAATTACTCGCATATTCGAGTACGCTGCTACTGCTGTCACTTGTCCTTCAGAGATTTGCATAAAAAGATGAAAGTCCTTTATATGAATATTATTATACTTTTTTATCTGGCGAGAGAAGGAGGAGGAAGTAAGGAGAATGAAAGAGAATGGAATAATAATAACCAGAGTTCTTTAATCATAATACTTTGAAGCCATTCAAGTTCGCCGCGGGGTCTCTGTTATAATGTGCCTTTTCTTCCCCCTGCCTGAAAATAAATTAACTCCGACTCCCGTGAGGATTACGACTTCTTCCTATTTTTGGCTGTCAGTGTTTCTGTGCTGCTATCGAAAGGTCACTTTGAAAAAAACACTTTGATTGTTGGTTCCTCTGTTATATAGAGTGCAGTTATTCCGGTTGATTGAGTGCCAGTCGGATTAGTATGTCCCCGTTAACGGCTGTGTAGTATGAACCTGCTGGACTTTGTCTGCGAGAATGTGCAGGATGCGATGAGCTACTTTGTCGACACGACAACGTCGGAATTTCAGGTACGGACGGAAAGGAGGGTTGCAGCTTAGAGTACTAACCTCACATTCACATAATAGGGCGCGAGACTCATCCTACCCCCGAATTGGCGGCAGAACATACCGATACAGCAGGCAGCAGAAAGCAAGAAGATGGCGTTGACGCACACAATGGCCGCGGTCACGGACCCGTCCCTCACCGCACGCGATGTCGTCATGCGCTCCCGCGGCGGCGGCGTGCCCACTATCGTCACCCTGGACGACAGCCAGACCCTGACCGCGCCCGTGGTCAACACGGACCAGGACGGGGAGCTCGGCGTGAGCGGCTTCCGGCGGGAGAGTCTCCTCTCGACGTCGTACAGGGAGGAGGAGTTTGCGCTGGATGGCGGTGGCGGTGGCAGTGTGAGTGTGAGCATTCGAGGCGAGCAGATTCGGGAGGCGAGAAGGAGGAGGAGGAGCTTCAAGAAAATGATCAGTGAGACGATTAACACTTGTAGAGTTGCGAATAAAGTGCACATGTGTCTCTCTTTGTATTGTTTTTATGAGTTGCTGTCTATAAGAAGTTAGACAATTGTATCATTTTGCTGAGCTTAGTTAGCTGATTGAAGATATTTAGATGCTTGTTCATTAGGCGTACATTGTATGAGTAGACAAGCAATCGCATCTTAACTTAAAATTTATTATAAAACTTCTCCCTGTTGATGAAATCCCTGCCACAAACAATATCTGTACCCAGCAGTGAACTCCTCATAAATAATCCCCCCGACCTTGAAACAAAGCGAAAATAATACTCAGCTTCTTAACTTGAAGTCCATATTGCCACCCGAAAACTTTCTCGTTGGTGGTGTCGGCAGAAAGAAGAAGAAAGAAACCCCTTGTTCTCTCTATAGGAGGCCTTCTTTGGCTCACTCAGCCTCGCCGCGGGGTCTATAACGACACATGGCTGCTGCTGAGGCTTCTTGCTTACTGGGCTGGATTGTGTGTCTTTATTTTCAAACGTGACTTTGTTTTGTTTCTATTTTGTTTTTCTCTGTTTTCCAGTACATTTTAGCTGTATAGAAATGGGGAAGCTGCTCAGCTTTTAATTTGTACTTCAATAGCTTATGATATCCTCCCGGAAATGGAAGTAATTTTAAATTCTAAAAATGAAGTTAAGGCATCTTGGCCGGACACGTCCCTTGATAATAACCAATGAGATTCACGTTCTTTAATATTTGCACTTACTACTGAAAAGGGTGCCAGGAATCTGGCACCCTTTGGCGAGTATTAGGAATGTTAAAAAGGGTGCCATGCCACATTTACTGGGCGAAAGGGTGGCAGGTCCTACTTTTCGCTACTCGAGTGATTTTGGGACTTTGAATATTTTTCAGTGATAGGAGAAGAGGTCATCTGAAACATCTTTAGTGACTTAGTCAATTTTTCGACTCTATGGGACTTAGAATATTTTCAGCAATAGGAGAAGAAGTCATCTGAAACTTCTTTAGTGACTTAATATTTTCAGCAATAGGAGAAGAAGTCATCTGAAACTTCTTTAGTGACTTAGTCATTTTTTTGACTCTATGGGACTTAGAATATTTTTCCAGGTTTTGGGACTTAGAATATTCTATTTTCAGCGATAGGAGAAGAAGTCATCCGAAACTTCTTTAGTACTTACTCGAGTAAGTAGTAGTAAAACTCATTGATAATAAAACATATGTATATTGAGAAAGTAATGAGCATTTCAGCGAAATACGCAAATGCGTTTAGAGTAAAAATTATTTGCATGCACCGCAATAAAAAGGTAGATAAAATTCATTGATTAATGATTAATAATATTTTTAATATTGTTGTTGCAAGGACATACCAAGAAGAGATCTTGGTTCCAGCTTTTAGCATATTGCATCCCCTATTAAAATCTTGTTTACACTCATAAAGCGACTTCTGCAGAAGAAATGTCATGTCTGACATTGAGAAATGCATCCTCATGATAACCCTCGTAAAACAGCGCTTTAAACTTTGCTGCATAGCTTTTAACCCGGGAATAAATCGACGCTCATTTGGGGGATAAAAAGTGTTTCGTATTACGCGGAATGCATTTGACCGGGTTAAGTGTGGTTACTACTTGAATTATTGCCCTCAAGTCATACGTGCACAGTGATACAGGTCAAGAAGTTACAGGTAAATAGGCGTATGAGCAGAATGCACACCTATGCCCCTACATGCCCATCTCCGTGACACCTACAAAGTAAAGAGGTGCGAAAGTTGTTTGCCTGCAATTGGCTCAGGCGAGGACGCTAGGACGACACTCGGAATTTCGACAGATTGGGACAGCTTTCTTTCCTTCTTCACTTGACCCCAGGATGCCAAGTGAACACAAACGACGTCTTTACTCGTCATGCAGAGACGATCGTTGAAACAACTTTTATTACGAAACCACTGTGATAATAATGTGCGAGAGTGCTGCTGAATCAACCCCTGCCGTGAGCTACCTCATCCAGACCACTGTGCCGTACAGCAGGAATGCGAACCAGATCTGGAGACAGAGGGATCCGCCGAGAGCAGGATGCGATTTCAGTCGTGAGAAGAAGATTCAACGTCCACGTTTGCTCGTTAACAAGGTTTTGCTTTCTAACCAGGGAGAAGAAAAGTTTTGGGTTGCTAATCTTCAGTTATATAGATGTTTGTAGTCAGATATAGCTCGTTTAGTTGGTCCTATGATGCTCTCATAGTTTGAGGATTATGCTGTTAATATTTACCTATTTTACCCCCGTTTGTCCAGCCTGTCTTATTTTCCGGACCGCACAAAAGCCTCATTGTTCGGTGGCGACATTTTAACAACATTCTCACACACAAAAAAGCCGAAATCATGTCACCGATGTTGACAAATATTCTACCTTTGAGAGGAGAAGAAGCAAAAAAGGTGTTTAATGTGTTGAAAGATGTTTGAAAAACGAGAACGGAAAGAAGCGATTTTGCCGTTGGGAAACAGAAGCGATAAATCTGACGACAGCCCAGCCAGAATATATACGACCTGCCCTCAGAAGACCCAGCCTGAATACTAGTTGTTGATTATAGGGATCAATTTCTTTGCCGGATTAGTTCAATGGTGTTTACAATGGACCCCTTTGTAGGCCTAGTACAACAATGCGCGGGGAATAATAATAAGATCTCGGCTCAATCTATATAAACGGGTCTGGGATTTACTACCGACGACGTCGCTTTAAAGTGTTATCTTGCTGCTGGAATTAAACTGGAAAACGTGTCTTTCTCATCACTCTCGGTATCTCTCTCTCTCTCTCTCTCTCTCTCTCTCTCTCTCTCTCTCTCTCTCTCTTCTACGAGATCTCATTCGAGCAAATGGAGCAGTAAAAGTGAAAGCGAAGGAATTTCATTAAGAAGAAGAAGTGGCAGCACCATAAATAGACGGTCGAGACTTTTTTTCATTCCACTGTGTAATTCATCTGACCTTGGGTCTGAAAACTTCTCCCCAGACAATGTTCATTAGTAAAGTTTATTATTATTCCTGTGGTAGAGTCGAACACGATGGGGCCGATGATGGGCCCGATGATGAGCTGCGGAGGCAGGGATGACAGAGAGGATAAGAATTGTAAACAGAGAGCGAACGATTGGCGTGTCACTAACTAACTACTTTTTACTAACAATGTGTGATATATAGAGACTAACAATGTGAAAGCAGTTAAATATCATATTAACCTGTTTTTATTCTCCTGTTCCAGCGGATGAATCTAACAGCGGCATCGGTCTCTGCGGCTGGCTGCTCACCGCCATCTCCTGGGGACTGGTGGCAGTCACGTTGCCCTTCTCACTATTTGTCTGCTTCAAGGTAATGAATGACAACAACACTCAGCAGCTCTCCAACAACAATAATGAACGCTTTTGTGCGGTTTTCCAGGTTGTGCAGGAGTACGAGAGGGCCGTCATCTTCAGACTCGGTCGTCTGCTCTCGGGCGGATCCAGAGGCCCAGGTAAAGAACAATTAACCACACGCGCCACGTGAATCGTGAAACGGTGAAGAATTATAATGATGACAAGTCATACACACATAATACTACTCTTATTATACCTCCCAAGAATGAAGCTAGCGGTCTAACGTGAGCAGGATTTGAACCTTTTTGAAATCACTCACTTTGCTCCTCCTTTTCTTCCTCTCCTTGCCAATGTGACACCCCATCAGGAATCTTCTTCGTCCTACCCTGCATTGAGAATTACACGAAAGTTGATCTGAGGACGTCAGTAATTGACATTCCGCCGCAGGAGGTTAGATTCAAGAAGAAGAAGAACTATATGGGCTGATCGGAGGAGGCGACGGGGGTCAGGGTTGACAGTCTGGGACTCATCTTGAAGCGGGGCTCACCTTGTTAACCCCTCCTTAAGATGAGATAGGATGGCGTCCCTGGAAGCGCCGTAGCCAAGAGATTGAGCATGATAATAGTCGCTGTCTTTGTCTTCCGGAAATGTCGGAGAAAGGTTTTCGATGGCGTGCTATTTCCGCATCTCTCTCTTGGCTCCGCTCTCCAAGGTCACCTTAAGTGACTGCCGCTGCTCTTCCTTGACCCTCCTTGTCCCCGCTCCTCAGCCATAATTCCGAGCAGTTGTTGCCATATCCACCTCAGCTGCTGCTGTGTGGGAGGAGTGACCTTAACCACACGCTGAATGTCAATAGGAATCGAGGAGGAGGACGAGTAGGATACTACTACTACTCCAGTGTTGGGTAGCATACTACTCACGTCCTCCTCCACTCCCTTTGACATTCGGCAGCGTTGTTTTCCCTTCTTCTTTCATTTCATCCTCGTTTGAGTAGGATTAACGTAGTAGAAATGGTATTTCGAGAAATAAGAAGAATTAAGAAACTACTGAAGGTTTTTCTTGTATACTGTATCATGAGGCGGATTATATTAATCATACTACTACCACCACTGCTTTCACTAACGACGAAACAAAACACATACTCTGAGGACAAAATCGTACAAAACGACTGGAAAAATATTTAGTGTGCCCTTAGTTTTACTAAATAATGTTAGAACTTTTTGAGAGCTGGTACTCTCTACTGATATTTTTGATTTTCTCTTCCACCATTCAGAAGAGATTAATAATACGTTCGACCAGTTGCTAACCCATGAACGACATCATATACAGGAGCTCTTGTTATACTAAATATGCCGAGAAAGAGTTGAATTAACATAACAATCGTGTGCCATAGTTTGAACGTTTCAGCATGACTTACACCGGTGTGTTCCAAGACCAGCAACTGCTCTTAATAGCATGACTACACGACCTAAGATGACATAATTTCAGAGAAGTCTCCCCGAAATTTACTTCCACCCCCTTTTTAGGCATATTCTTTGTCCTCCCCTGCATTGAGTCGTACCAGAAAGTGGACCTGAGGACCATCACACTTGGGGTCCCGCCACAAGAGGTTCGTGGAAGTTGACATAGGAGACCGAGAGAGGATACAAGATCCCAAGGGGGCTGTAAAATAGGGTTGAAAAAGACATATGCTCTTTAATGGGTTGCTTAAGGGCAACTGCAAGGATTAGCCTTATATTATTCCCCCTCTCGAGTCTCTAGAACGTCTTTTTAGTGCGAAAATATGTTCTACTGTCAGTATCTTTGCTATTTATCTCATTTCCAACAGTCCGTTGCTGCAAAATATTTAGTCCGCCTATTATCATCATTACATTTAATTTGTTCCTATCTCTAGAGAGATATCACTACTCTGAGCAAACAAGTACAATTATCTCTTAGGCATTTTGCAACTTTCTCTCTTTCCATCATATCCTCTCACTTATCAATCCGAAAATATACTTTTCTTTTAACATTTTCCTTGACCTAGAAATAGAGCTGTACGGTCGAGACTTTCCATTTCTTTCAATCAAAGCAAAAGGCCTTTCTTTCTTTCTGTCTGATCTCTTCTTTGAAAAGACTGCATTAATCATCTACGCTTTTTAGACAGAAGTATCTATCGCTTTTGCCAGGGGAGAATATTTTCCCTCGTTTTCCAACCTCTGCTAAATGCCCACTTTTCCATTCCATATTTGAGAAAAACTATTAATCATATAGCTATTATTGCCCCCTGACTTATTCTTCATTACAAGCTTAACTTTTGCTATCTACTTTTCTAGATACATATTTCCACTTTCTTCAATCGCTTTCCGATAACTTAGGACACTATTTTGCCATATTGCCATACCGGTTTACATACTATTGTTAACATATTATTAACATATTAATACCTCTTTGCAGCCGCCTCTATAGTTTTAAGAACAGTCTTTACTTACCCCGTGTTTAATACCATGGTACTACTCAAACATAGGGTATCTTATTCTATTTAGAGTCTTCTCTTACCATTTTTACAGGAGTTGCATTTATTATCTACATATTAGTTGGTTCAAATAAAGTGGTACATAACACATTATTACTTTAGGTAACAACCAACTAGCTTCTATTCACAGTTATGTTTGTTACAGGATTCTGCGGATGACTTAAAATGTCAAATTAGGCCGATTCATACCATATTTCTCTTCTCCAAGTTACTTACGAGTAGATAGCAAGAGAGCATCAGTTCAAATAACCAGGTCTTCCTAACAACTGGTACTAAACTCATTTCTTCTCCTTCTTCTTCTTCCACTACTCATCCCCCTCAGGACTGTTTTTCGTCCTTCCCTGTATCGAGACGTATCAGAAGGTGGACCTCCGGACAATCACCCTGGACGTGCCACCACAAGAGGTACACAGCTGAGGGAGGCAGGGAGGGCGTGGCCGGCTCCCACCCGAGCGTGTGCTGCTATAGCTTTCAATGTCATATTACTTTTTAACCTAAACTAATCATCTTAAAACACAACTAATGCTAATGAGTGTCACATATCGGTGTGGATATTAAAAAATTCACATAAATGGATATTTCAGTTACACATTCAATGTTGTATTCTCCCCCATGGCACTGGTAGTTTCTCTGTTTTAAATGTTGTCTGTGGCTAATTATTACCGTTAATGCACAATCCTAATATTTTTTTCTTTGAACCTAAATGGAATGAACTACAGTCAGCAAGCTAATATTGGCTCAATATGAGCATTAAATACATTTTCTGTTCCCTGTCTTTGCCACGGATTCTCCTTGTGAATGAAGAACAAACTCCAGCACCACCACCACCCGGAATGCTTCCCGTCACACCTGCTCGAAAATAACCTTCCTCTCCATCGTCGTTGTCGTCTGAACAATTTCACATTGCCTGCCATGAATGTAACACTAACATGTGTGTGTTGATATTGCATCATCGTATTAGTGGGGTGTTTAGTTTGAACTGTTTTGGAACTGAGTAAGAATTAGGCCAGGCGCTTCTTTATCTAATGGCTCTACAGCTGTTGATGAGATGCTGGAATCCCAATGAACACATACAATCTGAAAAAACAAAAGGTTTCTACACAAATTGGAAATGAAAAACTACAGAATATAATTTTAAGTTACTCCGCCAGCATCCTGTTGTATATAATTTTAGAGAGAGTTGTTTGCCAACACTGACTGTACTTTGTAAACGTAGTTTGAATATATTTGCATGCTTTTTGCACGAGCTATTATTGCTATTTTGCATGATTTACTCAATAATTACCCTATACTAATTACATACTGATTTGCAACTACAATCTCTTTTTTAAAAATATAATAACCACTTTATCTGTAGGTCCTGACCAAAGACTCCGTGACAGTGTCCGTGGATGCCGTCGTCTACTACAGAGTCTCCAACGCCACAGTGTCAGTGGCCAATGTGGAGAACGCGCATCACTCCACACGGCTGTTGGCGCAGACCACCCTAAGAAACATCCTTGGTACAAAGAACCTCCATGAGATTCTCAGTGACCGAGAAAGTATCTCCGGATCTATGCAGGCAAGTATAGTTTTAAAAGTGGGCCTTTAATTGGGGTATATATTTTCTTACTGTTCCTTCCGTGCCGCAGGTAGTCCTTGACGATGCCACCACCGCTTGGGGTATCAAAGTGGAGCGGGTGGAAATGTAAGTCGCTTGCACAATTTCTCACCTTTCGCACAATTTCACTTTCAGACAAACTTGGATGAGGCGACAACAGCTTGGGGTATTAAGGTCGAGAGGGTGGAAATGTGAGTTTGGAACTAAGAATTGAAACAAAAGAGCAGAGAAAAGTATTGAAGGTTTCCCATAGCTATAAAAAAGGGCGAAAAGAGTCCAAGGAAATCTTCCTTTGTAGCGTTTAATACATAAAATACCGTGATTTTTTAAAAATAGCCTGAAACAAGGATGCCGCTGGCTAATGTATTTTAAAAGCATATTTAATTCAGCCTTCATTGGAGATAAATCTGCTCAGATATATAAATGCTCCTTCCTCCTTCCTTCATACTTTCACAAAAACAACTCACGATAAAAGTTGTAGCCAAAAGCCTCAGTTCTAGACCGAGCATTATAGATCATTCAAAAATGATACCATCATAGTACTACTAGACCAATACCATTAGCAGGTTACACACACATAAAGAAAGGCAGTCTCATGTTTAATACGACACGTAGGCAGTATAGTAACAGGGTTCTTACTTGAGATGTTGTATAAAGGTTTTAGTGTGCCTTTCTGTATGCAAAATATATACATACAAGACTTGACCTTTAAGGGTCTTAAATGTGAATAAAGTTAATAGCATGCTTTATGAGGTAACAAAAGAGGGTTTCAGCTTAATCGGACTCGTGTTCTCAGTTTATAATACTTGTCGTCGCATCTTTCAAGACCAATAACATACAACCAGTAAAGAAGTCAATATAGATCCACCCATACTATTTAAAAGAGGTTATTAGTTGTTACTAGGCAGTCGCAGCGCAGCGGCATATACCATTATCACCCATATTTTAAGTTACATTCCTCCGTAACAGATTACCAGTTCGGTTTTACTCTATTTACAATTTAATTTCATATTTCTCGCTTGCCGTGTTTAGATGTTTGGTTTTCTCTTCTTGCACTTCCAAATAGAGTTGATTATTAATTCCCTTTTCATGCCACTTCCAGAAAAGATGCGCGTCTGCCTGTGCAACTCCAGAGGGCCATGGCCGCCGAGGCCGAGGCAGCTAGGGAGGCCAGAGCCAAGGTCTAATTACATATTAAATACAGCTAAATTACTTAAATACTTAATGCCTAATCTGTACAGGTCATTGCCGCCGAAGGAGAGCAAAAGGCCTCCCGTGCCCTCCGAGAAGCCTCCGATATTATTTCGGAATCCTCCTCCGCCCTTCAGCTCAGATATCTTCAAGTAAGTACAAGTAGATTGCGGAACAGTCCTCTCTCCAGCTCACGCAACCTCTCCTTTCTCTAGACCCTGAACTCGATATCCGCTGAGAAGAACTCGACCATCATCTTTCCGCTGCCCATCGATCTCCTCTCGCACTTCCTCAACAAAGGAAAGTCCCGGGACGACAAGGAGGACTGAGCTAGATTTAATTACAATGTTCAAGATGTGTTCAGTCCACAGAAATACGATCTCTGTTTTTGTGAGGTGTCTTTTTATCTGCTGGTGTGACGATTATAATAGAGAAGAAGCCACAAGAGGAACCAAAGAATCAATTTTCTGCCAAAGTAAAGAATATATTATATATTAGCCATCCGAATGATGATCTATTTAAAAGAAGACTTCTTAGCAGTGTGACACACAGTTCAATGGTTTGGCTGGAACATGTGATACATTGAGCACACATAAAACCAACCTCTGCGTCCAACGGAGATATGATGACTCTCATGTTAAGTGTTGAATGGTGGCGAAGAAGATCATTTGTGTAAATGTCGTATTTATTCCTAATAGGGAATAGCTTTTATAGAAAATTTATTAATGAGTTGAAGAAGAAGAAAAAGTGTCCAAAGTGCAACATGGATATAGAAGCTAAAGCAGAAGAAATATGTATAAGTTATTATGGTCATAGAAGAGAGAGAACAAGTTCTATTTATGCTTTTTCAGTCTCACATGGGAAATATGACAAGCAAACAATTATCCATCATCTATTAGTATAAAATCCTTCACATTTACATTCACTTTTCAATCGCTTGCATCGAAGAAGAATTATTTGATTTCCACAGCCAAATTAATAATAATGAACTTTCTCTTTTTCAGTTTAAGACGTGAGGAAAATAATAAAGAATACAGAAGTAGATTAATATTTTTCGTATCTTTTGATGTGTGCGAGTCTTTTCGTATTTGTCCGTACTTGAAACATGACTTCCAACTATTAGAACTATACATAATCCGCTGCGCATTATTAGGTTTCCAGGTTTCGAATGCATTATGTACAGAAAAAGCGTATTTATATTCTAGATTTGAAACACAGACATACGTTTGGAGAGATTGTGACGTCAAGACAACGTGAAATGTGAGTTATTATTATTGTACAAAGTAAGAAAGATATTCAAAACTGCCTCTAAAAGACACATTTTCTTGCCACCATTCTATCCTTCAATCTCTAATATTACAACGAAAGCAATCCGTCCGTTCTTATTAAAAAAACTATTTCCGTATTGCAGCAAAGACTCCCGCCTTCCGGCACAGCTCCAACGGGCCATGGCCGCGGAGGCCGAGGCCGCGCGCGAGGCCCGCGCCAAGATCATCAAGGCGGACGGCGAGATGAAGGCGACCAAGTACCTCAAGGAGGCGGCGTCCGTGCTCAACGAGTCAAGCTCAGCCTTGCAGCTAAGATACTTACAGGTTTATTCTATAGACGCATATGAAATGTTTTAATCCCTTGGCTTCGGAGAATATCAGACGCATGCATTAGAAGGTCAGTTTTTTCCCATGACTTTAACTGTTTATCCCGCGGATAGTGTCTGAGAAGAGACAAAATCAAGTAGAAGGGAACCCTCTGCTTTTGATTTGACGGAAAAGACGCAAAATGCGTCAAAATAATTTTTTCCCTTTTATTAAGGTCTCAGCCAAGAGGTTTTTGAGGGGAAGAAAATTACCCCGACGCATTTCTTGCTCTGCCGTAAGACCGGATACCCAGGCTTCTCTTCCTTGCTTTAATTTATTTTGTATGAGGTTTGGTACCGTAATCAGTCCGATTTTTAAAAAGCTTAAGCAGTTCCTAAGGTGTTCCTTAGCGCTAAGTGTTTGGTTTAAGCGCTTCTCATTGGCTATTGCGTAGAAGTAGAAATCCTCTAAACAACATAAATAATTATGTTGTGAAAATATTAGTCAAAATATCCGGCCAAGGACGATGTACAACGAAGAGAACCAAGTGACGAACATGCCTGACGGCCCGGCTGGCGAACTCCGTGGACTTAAGCACAGGTGTCGAAACCCAGTTATCCACTCTCTTCGTCGTCGTTTCGCAACTCCCAACTCAGTCATCTTTCGCATCACAGACCTGACGAAAAACAGCCAGCAGCCTCTCCACCATCTTTCGCTGTACCCGGGACTCGAACCCGCGACCTGCCGATCTCTCGGCTGGTCGGTTACCATTGCGCTACTGGCTGTTTTCCTATTTAGAAGCACTTCTCCAATAAATTTATCTTAACAAGTGGCTAAACAATGGAAAAATTGTAGTTTTAATATATTTATAATCTAACTGCCATATATATTTAAATGTTTAAGTAAATTAAGGCGTTAAAAAGGGGCCAAAAATATTAACGAACATAAAAATGAAAAATAATAACTTGACCTGGGATCGATCCCTGATCCCTTCCGGCCGAGGTAGACAAAATGGATTAAATAGTAGCACGCTTTGCCCGCTGCGCTAAGGTGACTTTAAGGATTGCCTTAACTTCTTAATTAAATTGCAATTTCCAGCTGCAGTTTATCACGTCGAATTAATAAATATAAAAAAAGACTTGACCTGGGATCGAACCAGGACAGAGATAAGAAAAATTGAGAAAAATACACTCATACTTTACCACTGAGCTACAGCGACCTCTTAACGGACAGCTGCTTAAAACTGAGTATGGCCAATATTGTCACGCTAGATATTGTTTATAATCACGTAACCTCTCCTAGAAAGTTGCGACCAGAACACTTCCTTTTAAGAGGTTGTGTATTAATAATAACAGGCACCATTGGCACAAGAAGTGTAGTTCTAGTATAAAAGGTTTTACAAGTACACTACTGACTCAATAGAGAACTCATGTTAAAGTTAAAACGGATTGAAAATTAAGTTTTAAGCCTTAAAAATGCAAGTTTTGTAATTTAAATTTCCCTGATTGGAAATATTTGGCCGCAATTTTTTCCAAAAAAAACCGTTGAGGTTTCGTGATTCTGATGCATAATTAGCGGGACAATATTGCTCATTATTCTCTAAAATATGTTGTATGTAACTTCGTTGTATGCCTTTAAAAAGTTTAAAAAGGCAAAAAGACTCGAAAGAGCATCATCATCATAATCATCGAGTTCGACTCCTCCCGCGTCCTCCTCCGCCAGACCAGCCTCCAGCCTCGGTGCTGTTCTCCTCATTTGAGGACTGACCTCCAGCTGCATGCAGCTTAACGTTGTTTGGATCAGCCTAAAAATGACTCATGGCAGCAGTTAGATGCTTGATGAGGTTCTCTGCCAAACGGTGGATAGCAGAGAGAAGACCCTTTGCCGCTCTGTGAGTATCTTGGGACTCCTATCGAGCTTCACCGCCATCCCCAGCCCAGCAGGTGGCCTTGGGACGATGCCAGATTCTGAGCGCCGTTCTTCTCCATGTAGTCGATGCATCTCGGCTGAAGTGGCTCTGGTAGATTGACTTCACTGACGATGCTCTTCTGTGTTGGCCTTGAAAGCCTTTTAGACAGAATTTAGAATCTGTCCGGGCGTCTCTACGATCCATGGACCTATAATATATTTCGTCAAAGCTATGACCCCTTCGTACTCCGGATTCAATATTGTACGGCATGTAATTGGGTGGTTATTATTCACGTTTTTCTCTGCGAACACAAATTAGCTCAGTGGTACAGCAGAAGGCTATTATACGAGTATTTTTTACATCTAAGCAAGGCGGTACCGGGTTCGATCCCAGTGCAAGCATTTTTTCAATGTTTACTAGGGTCATTGCTGCTGTCAAGTTTAAGATTAATTTAATCTAGTGTTTTAATTGCAGTTACTGAATCGCAGTTACTACATTTTGCTATGAAATTGGTCGAATTCCTGTACTTGTTAATGTAACGTAAATAAAACGCTATTTGCGCCTTTATGGCAAACTTGTCACTTTAGGGAAGACAAGAATCAAATATTGGTACAATTACGCAAAAAATAAGTTTTTGTTACATGCCATAAATATGCACGCGCGCATGCATGCTACGAAAAACGCGAGATGGCGCCACAAGTCGGCGAGCGAAATAATGAAAATAATGAAAATAACAAAAGTAATGAAAATTATGAAGGCATTAGGGAACCAACAAAATTAAACATATTCTAAAACCAATTGAAAACATCACGCACCACATCGGAATTCAGACCTAATAGTTTAAAAAAATTGTACTTGCTACTCGCTACACGGGTGAAATTGCAATTAAGCTAATTACAACTTGTAACATTAGCTTAAAGCATGCAGCAAAAGGAAAAGGAATGAAACGAAGTCGAACCCAAAAATACGAAATATAGACTGTATGTTACTGAAAAAGTGGGTAGTGGGTACTAAAATCATCAGTAAAATGAGAGGGAATTAACCATTCGCGGGCGTAGGTTCGATTCCCGGCGTTTTCCATAAATCATAAAACAATTAATTACTTCATAATAAATGCAGCAATAATTATTTATTATTTTTTATTAACTTGCCTATCGGCCGTATCGAACCAAAAACCGAATCGAACCAAAAAATGCAAAATAGAACTGCACTCTGCATATTGCAAATTCGAGTATCATTCTGAGAAAGGAAACCTTACGCGATCGTGGGTTCGATCCCCGTCGTGAACCATTAAAAAAGTCTGTTTTGAGATTTCAGAGCTGAATAAATCGGACAAGCGTAGGTTCGATCCCCGCTGATGACTGCAATTTCTTTCTAGAGAGAAAGCAAAAGTTCGAGTTTTGTATTCTTGAGTAATAAAAGATAAATTA
The DNA here is from genome assembly GCA_900659605.1 of Tisbe holothuriae. Lineage (NCBI taxonomy): Eukaryota > Metazoa > Arthropoda > Copepoda > Harpacticoida > Tisbidae > Tisbe > Tisbe holothuriae. The sequence continues at coordinate 6,732 of LR139486.1, read as the reverse complement.
AACAGCTTGTTCCATAACGACCTAGCTCACCACCATCTTTCGCAGCCCCAATCACCATCTTTCGCAACAATCGTCATCATCCGCCTCGCTCGCTTCGGGACTCGAACCCGGGACCGCTCGCATGCTTCACTCGGTCGTTAACCACTATACCACAGCTGTGTTTCTATTAATAACAGCGAAATCCAATAAATTTATCCTAACAAGTCGTCTTCTACTCGTTCTAGACCCTCAGCACCATCGGCAACGAGAAGAACACGACCATCATCTTCCCCGTGCCCATCGACCTCCTGTCGCACTTCATGGACACGTCCAAATGGCGCGGCGGCAGGGCTAGCAACAACAACAAGAGGAATAGCAAGACCTCAGTGGAAGAGAAACAAGAGACCAAGAGCACCTCGGAGGAGACCTCGGAGGAGGAGGAGAAGGAGTCGCTGCCAAAGAAGAAGACCACCGAGAACGAGAAGATGAAGAAGAAGGCAGAGCCGAAGAAGCATCTCCGCTTCGACGCTGCCACGTCGCCGCCTCCGCCACCCTTGCGCCGTCGACCGACTTATCCCGGCGCGCGTCGGCTGCAGCGGAGCCTGACGGTGCCCGAGCCGATGCCGCCGTTGGACCTGGACGAGCTGTTCAGGGTGCCGGCGGACACAAAGTTGCACTCGCTCGATGAGATCTCCAGGTTGCCCATGAAAAAGAGGGAGGAGGAGTAGGAATAGAAAGAACGAATATTATACGTACATATCGGTAGAGTAGAAAACAAAGTAAAAGGCAAACTCTGGGCAGGTTTATCTTATGAAAAATTATTTATTAATGTTTTACTATGCTGTGCAGCGTATATGGTTCTTCTTTTCAACTGCTTATTATTAGTATTTGACTCACTTTTATTTTTATCCTCTTTTCCTCAATGTTATATTTGTTTATTATTGGGATGATGTATTTTCTCTTTCATATGATCTCTATCTACTAATAAAATTTTAGAATATGTATTCTGCTTAATAATGGTGTATCTTTCTTAAATTCATTTGCTCATTCACATGTGTTTTGATAATATTTTCTAATCATTTCCTTCATTGCATACGGTATATTATTATTCTATTGTTGGTTAGACGTGACTAATCTAGGGAGGATATATTATTCATTTTTGAGATTAAATTGAATGACCAATGAAATTAACAAGCTGTCAAATAGATTCGATAAAATTCTTAAGATTGACAATAATTTAAACCGATTTACATGTACTTTTATATAATGCGTGTTTTCATTTTCTTCTCACTAAACAACGTTTAAATATAGTATCATCATCATTATCATAAAGTCCCACTTTCTATTCTCGCTTCGCAGAGAAAGCGTTTCGGTCCGTTTTTCTCGTCTATTTTGAAGCAAATACACTCACGTTAAACGACTGAACACATTTCATAATCCAATTTGGCGTTTGAATATCTCGGTTTTGCTGCTCGTAAGGACAAAAATAAGATCACGGTATTTAAAATTTATCGCTGATATTTTATACGTAAATTAATTGCATAAATATGGGTAATCGGGTTGTTCAAACTTATGATATTCAATGTTTAATAGTAAATAGACTGAAACGTTGTTCTCGACAACGATTCTGTTGGATTCAAAATAAGCATTTTCACTTTCTCTTTCCGTCAACGATTTAGATGGATCCAAAATACGCATTTCCACTTTCCGCTTGGCGAAAAGTCGCTTTCAAAACTTTCGAGTTCAACAGTCGAGAATGTTTCAAAGTCATCCATTCGCATCCTTACTGTAACGTATAGTTGCGGTGGAAAATCAGCTTCAGAAAATTTCGATTTCACCTGGTTCCAAAATAGGCATTTCCACTTTCCTGGGGAAAAGTGAGGAGTTCAGGCGTTGAAACTCCGCAGTGGCGACCCGCTGAGGGTCGAATTAACGTGGTAGGCGACTCGCTGAGAGTCGCCTGGAGGCATTAGCGTGGTGATTCGTAGCACCGTTTCACCTCACTTTTGCCCGGCATGGGGCGATCTCGTACGAGTAGCTCCGCCGGTGTCGTACGAGTAGCTTCGCCGGTGCGGTTAAATGGGTGTTAGATCCGAGCATTGGCAAACCGGCTTGCTTGAATCCTTGCGGTTCGCTTGCTGGTCGAGTGGGGCTGTATGGAGCGATCTCACGTGAGCAGCTTCATTTGGTGCGGTTAAATGGGTGCTGAGACCCGAGCACCAAATAGTGTGAGGGAATCCTGTCAGTTTGGTTAACGGGTGCTTGACGCCCCAAAACTGGCGGAATGGTGACAGTTTGGTTAACGGGTGTGCTTGACGCCCCAAAACTGGCGGAATGGTGACGTCGGTTACTATTGATGCTTTGGCGTCGATAGTCCCGTCAGTTCGGTTAACGGGTGCTTGACGCCCCAAAACTGGCGGTATGGTGCGATCTAGAGTTGCGTCTCTAGTAGCGCTGGCTTCGTCTTGATGCCAAGTCTTGTCAGCTAGACTCGTCAGGAACGGCCGAAGCCTTGTTGTGAGAACACGTGTCGGAGAATGAGAAGTGCTAAAACAAACCCTTTCCGCTGCTTGCAGTGGGGGGCGGCCTCCAGCGAAACTCTAAGTTAACCCCCTTTACGAAACGCCAACCGGGTGAAGGTACCCTTAGTGTGGCGCCTAAAAAACCGTCCTTGCCTGAACTTAAGCGCGTTCGCTTCGCGATCAGCAGCTCTTACCGGTCGGTGGCTAGACATTGGCGGGTTTCTTGGGAGGGAACCTGGGGCTGCTCCCATGGAAGGACGTAGTTCTCGCTTTTGACTGGATGATTTGTCTTGTCAGCTAGACAAGCCAGGAATAGTCGAAAGTATAATTTAAGGGGGAAGTGGAGAGCACACGAGTTGCCTTGGCTTTGAGCCTTGAGAATGAATTATTTTCGTTCTCTGGGGCTTGGGGCTCTGGCAGCTTGTGGCTTTCTGCTTCCCCCTTTTTTATTTCAAAGTGTCCCACTAAAGAAGTTTCGGATGACGTCTTTAAGACACTTTAATATAGGAGGAAGTTGTGAGCAGGAGTTGAATCATAGTCTCAGGCAAGATTCTCGTAATTTAACAGAGAACCTTGGATCTGGGCTGTCCTTCAGCTCCTACTTTCGGCTTCCTCTTTTTTTACAAGTGTCCCACTAAAGAAGTTTCGGATGACGTCTTTAAGACATTTTATATTAATGGAGAAAGTTGAGAGCAGGAGCTAATTTTGGACTGTCGTCAGCTCCACTTTCGGCTTCCTCCTTTTTTCAAAGTTCCCACTAAAGAAGTTTCGGACGACGTCTTTAAGATATCACTGCCACCAAAGGGGAAAGTTGAGAGTAGGAGTTGAATAATAGCCTCAGACAAGATTCTCGGTGAGATTTTTTGCGATCTGAGTCCGATTATTAAAAAGCCCAAAGAACCCCTTAACGGTAAGGAGATGCTTAGCAATCATTTCAGCCAATGAGTAGGCCGGATTCTGGCTAAAGGACAACCTTAAGCACTAAACACCTCATTTTCACTTTTTATTAATCGGACCAGTACTGGTCCATGGTCTACATATTACAATCATTACGTACAACAGTGATATTTCTGCAGTGTTGAGTTTCATTCTTTTCCGCGGGAAAAGCTGAGTCAATTTTATCAGCTGAAAAGAGGACAATTCTCAGATCAGTTCTATGTGTAAGCTAATTTTAAATGTGTTCATGACTTCATGTGGTGCGAATTTAGTGAATAATTTCTTTTAGTCCTTGCAAGAAATTGACAAAAATAAACAGTTGAATAATAATCTTATAAATACAATGTGGGGATATTGGGATTAACCTAGGAGAAAATATTGCCAAGTTTGAAATAAAAAGTTAATGAAGCAATACACGAGGTATCACTAAAATGTGTCTTTGAGCAAGTTACAATCTTCTTCGCATTTTTGGGCTTCCTTGAATTGTTTCGTCCGCCTTGAATGTTGACACTCAATCTTATTGTCCATGATGATTATAAATGTGTTTTCACAGTTTCACGGTCAGAAGGCGAACGTGAAAGTCAAGTTCTGAAACGGAAATATATATCAATAATATTAATATTAGCTCGAAAGCATTAATAACAGTCTCTTACCTTAGTTCTCCTCGTTAGCTGCTGTGCCACTTCATTCCATATCCGCTGCTGTCTGCATAACGCAAAATTAGACATCATCATCATAATAATAGTAATCCTGGTCCTCTGCAAAAACTGTTTCTCCGTCATTTAGTCCGCCTTGTCCTTGTTGATGAAGTGCGTGATGAAGTCGATGGGCAGCGGGAAGATGATGGTCGAGTTTTTCTCGGCGGAAATCGAGTTCAGGGTCTGCGGCGGAAAGAAGGTCACATTATTGATTGGAAGCTGCTGCTGAGGTCAAATGAGCCGATATTACCTGGAGGTATCTCAGTTGCAGCGCCGAAGACGATTGAGAGATGATGAGTGAGGCCTCCTTCAGAGCCTGGGAGGCTTTCTGCTCGCCCTCAGCGGCGATGACCTTGAAGAAACGAGAAAGGACTCAAATGAAGGAGAAAAACATTATTAAACAGTTGTGCGTTCTCACCTTGGCTCTGGCCTCTCTGGCAGCCTCGGCCTCTGCGGCCATAGCCCTCTGGAGCTGCACTGGGAGACGGGCATCCTTGCTAAAAGGGGACAAAGGGGAAAGGATTATTAACAAGTCCTTTGTAAGGCAACACTTAAAACACTTACATCTCAACTCGTTCCACTTTGATACCCCAGGCCGTTGTGGCTTCATCAAGAGCAGTCTGGAACAAAGAGAGGCAATGAAGGAAAGAACGCAGAGGTTTGCTACGTGGCTTTTAAGCTTGTTTAATGAAGGTATGCGGTAATAAAGGACTGTTTTCTATACCTGCATGGATCCCGAAATGCTCTCCCTGTCACTAAGAATCTCATGGAGGTTCTTTGTACCAAGGATGTTTCTTAGTGTGGTCTGCGCCAACAGCCGTGTGGAGTGATGCGCGTTCTCCACATTGGCCACTGACACTGTGGCATTGGAGACTCTGTAGTAGACAACAGCATCCACAGATACTGTCACGGAGTCTTTGGTCAGGACCTGTAGAAGAAAAATTGTATGAGTTGACCATACATACGCACATCTACTCTATATAGTAGACAACTCTTATGTAAAGCAAGAACAATGTAAATAAGTGGTTAAGTATTCACGCTTTACCTCTTGCGGTGGCACTCCCAATGTGATGGTACGCAGATCTACCTTCTGATATGACTCTATGCATGGTAGCACAAAGAAGATACCTGAGAGAAGGCAAGGGGAAGAGAAAAACAAAGAGAAAGTTGGTTAGTCATGTTAGTCTGGCTCGTAAACACTTCAGACTTGTCAAGGAACATTTTTAGAAGTTAGAAAAAAAAGAGAATGCACACTTTCTTTGAGGCTACATAAAATATGCAGAAGGGGCAAACAGACAGACTGACCTCCTGGGGTGGAATATCAAATACACAAGTTCTCAGATCCACTTTGCTGTACTTTTCAATGCACGGGAGAACGAAAAAGATGCCTAGAAAAGCATTTGGGCCATTTTTTGCTTTTTAACAGATTCGTTGCATATTGTGTGTTGTTTACCTGGTCCTCTTGACCCTCCTGAGAGCAGTCGACCGAGTCTGAAGATGACGGCTCTCTCGTACTCTTGAACCACCTGTACAAGGAAAGAAAAAGGTTACAAATCATTCATGAATATCTCTCATAGTGCATCATGTTTTATACCTTGAAGCAGACAAAGAGCGAGAATGGCAGTGTGACGACAACCAGCCCCCAGGAGATGGCGGTGAGCAGCCAGCCGCAGAGACCGATGCCGTTGTCAGATTCATCCGCTGAAAGAAAGAAAAAGACAATATTTTAAGTTTTGCTATACGTTGTTTGTGATTTTTATATATTGTGAATATTGTGAATGGGGGTATTTTTACTACAAATTGAAACTTGTTTTTCTCCCTTCCAGACCAGATGGAAAGAAACAAAAATCAAATTGTTGAAGCAAGAGCCATTTCAGGACCGACGATGCCAATTTATTTCCCTTCCATTCTGCTGAGCAGCTGGCCCGTTTTGACAACTTCAAACTGACGTATCATCGTCATCATTGCCATCGGCAGAGTGACTACTACAGCTACTCAACTTTCTCTTCTTCTCATCCCTCTCAATCCCTTCTTTGGCATTTAAGACTTTCTGTTTTCCTGACGTCGTCAAATAGGAACTAATCCCTCTCCTCCTCCTTTTCAATTGGAACGCCAAAAAGTAAGTCAGCTTGACAAAACAATTGCTTCCTCTCCGGGAAGGAGCTCTTCAATCTTTCGGACGAATGAGCTGGGAGGGCAGAAAAAATAGGACATACCCTTTGTTTCTGCCCGAAAAAGAAAAGATGAGCCGGCTACTACCCTCTATTGGAGCTTTCCATTTTATCGGGGCCAAAACAAGATGGAAAAGGACTTAAACATATGGTCCGAACAATATTTACTAGTTATAAGCACCATAACTGCATATGCTTCGCACGGGAACACCAATTTTTCTTTAAGGCCCCTTCTTCGGTTTAAACAAAAACGGGGGTGAAAGAACAACGACTGCTAAAAATCTGGAGCGAAAACTTTTGGAGCTGATTCAGACTCTCTTTCTCCCTCCAACTCTTTTTTTATGGAGTCCATCTTCACAGTGTCTTACTTTTTATAACGTCTTACAAAGGGGGGTTGAGAGAAGAGAGAGAGAGAGAGAGAGAGAG
>LR139485.1:3803-37009 GCA_900659605.1 Tisbe holothuriae | reverse complement strand
GCTAAAAAACGGACGGGATGACGGAGAAAGGATGATGCAAAAAAAATGACGGACAAAAGGCGGACGGACTGCAGCAGCAAACTTTTTTTAACCTTAATTTTGCAAATCTGGACACACACGTATATAAAGATTTTCCCCTTACAAAAAAGGCGAATCCTCACGTATTTACCATGTTATGATTTTACTCAAAGAAAGGTACAAAGGCCGAGATAAAATGAACCTAGGAAAGGCTAAATATCATATGGGCATGTCCATCATGTAGTCCGAGTAATGATTTGCGCTTTTTCCTTCCTTTTTGTTGGCTGGGTTGAGCGTTGCATTCAGTCCGCTTCCTGCCTTACGCGAGTGGAAAGAAAATACATTTTCTCTTGCAAGACTTCGTAACATCCTGAGGAGAGATAGTTATCCTTAAAGGAAGAACACTATAGTTATCCTGAGTCTGCCCTTGCCCACTTCACAGACTCGGACTTGCTCTGGTGAGCTGTATGGAGTCGGAAAAAGGGGAGGCAAGGTAAACATTGAACTGGAATAATAGAGCTAACAGAAAAGAGCTAGCAGAGTTAGGGAAAATATGCTATACTACTACCACAATTGTAACAAGTAGAGATAACAGAGCTAAAAGTTTCAAGACCAGAAAAGATAGTAATCATAATATTGGCCCGAGCTAACAGAGGTAACAGGGCTGACAGAAGTACTAAGTAGTATTAAACATACTACTAACATTTGAGACAACAGAGCTGAAGGAATCAAGAACAGCGCCGACAGAGGTGCTAATAAGGGACAGAACCGACAGAGCTGACAGTAGTATTCGAGTTAAAAATAATATATTATTATAGCTCGGATGCTACTAATCACTACTGTCAGCTCGATCTGTTATAAAGCACCTCTGCAGCTCTGCTGGCTCTAGTCTTGATTTCTTCAGCTATGTTAGCCCTATATTATATATTTTGTAAAAAAAAAATCAAGTATGCAATTTTATTTTTAGTTTACACTGCTAACATATGGTGTATTATCATTTCATTGCATGCGTGAAATAAGGAATTAATGAAATCATTGAAATGTAAATGGAGACCGCTTTCTCTTTTATGCCAATTTGCTCCATTCCGCTTCCCTCATTCCCCTCAAAGGGAGCTTCGACTAGTTCTTTGAAAGAAAAGGAGAATCGCATTATGAATATTTACTAGCTGCGGTCCACTCAATAGATTTATTAGATTACACGGGAATGCAAGGGTGTGATGACTGTGATCGACCATTTTTATTCTGTAATGTCGATGCCAAACAATGACGACAATGACAGAGAACGGCAAAAGGAGAAACTAAGCGGCTGGAAAAAGGTATATTATTGTACACCCTGGGCGTGCAAAATGTAGACTGAGACTGAGTCACTGAGTTGTAATTCTGGAACCGCTTAGGAGAAACCAAATACGAGAATTAACATAAACATTAAACTCAATTATGTAACAAAATACTGTGCATAATGAAGCTCCACTCAGTAAAAACGTACACGTGGCTGTGGTAGTACACGCGGAGTCCAGGGGGATTGTTAACGGTGTTGAAACGATTTTGTCATCTTTCCGATAAGCATCCTACGCAGAAGGGTCCTCCTTCTATGCTATCAGAGGAGTTTCTCTGCTATCAGATAAGCCAAGCCAATTATACAGCTCAGTCAAACTCAGCGAGATATTCTTCTACGCATTTTTCATACTTGACAAGATGCTCAGCGTGATCGTCGTCATGATCATGGGCAAGAGCGTGAACATTGGGTCGGACCTTAGATTAAATAATTAAAAACGAATCGGTCGTTTTCCTGTTCCCGTTCTTCTCATCGACGTTCTCTAAGGGTGCGTCTACACCGGAATATAAAAAGAAAATTTTCGGAATATATTCTCCACCTGCGCAGTGGGGCTGAGCAAGCAGATAAAAAAAGGGAGGAATATTTTCCTCCCTTTTTTAAGTACTATTTGAGGAAGATATTCCGAATATATTCTTTGTTTTTATACTAATGTAGACGCAGCCTTAAAGACGTATCGGATGACGCAGCTTCGTCAAGAAGGACGTGGACCTGGGGTCGGTGTTCAGAGTAACATTGTCATCATCATACATCATGACGTAATTCGCTTGACTCAGCACGTTCTGTGGAATTGACTTCGTTTAAGCAGTACAGGCGCAGAGTAACGTTGTTGTACAGTGCAGCGGCGTTGAACAGGGCCGAGTTGTTGTACAGGTGAAGGTTAACGTCGCTGCAAAGGGTGGCGTGACTGCCGTCGTTGCACATGTAAACTGTACTTTTCTCTATAAAGGTTTTTTGAGAGAGTGAAGGCAACAGCTACCAAGAAGAGAGTGTTGTCTTTAGACAGCTTAGTGTGGTTGAAGAACAGCATTGTAGGTGTGGCTATGGCATAGGGATGTGGTGACTAGATCCCTATGGTGACCATCACTGTCCCGAAAAGAAAACATTAAAAGGTTGCGTGACTTTTTAGCCAAAGTAGCGCTATACACTATATTGGGCATATGACTAAGATTTTTAAACATTTTCAATGCTTCTGAGCAAGATAACACAAGCCAACACTTAATACCAAGTGCTGGCTGGCTAGATAACACTATTTCTACTTTATACCAAATGAGTAGTCACGTACTGCTAGCTTGAAATGCCTGCAGGGGCCAAAAGTTCCAGTCTGAGAAGCCTGTGCAGCTGATTAGAAAAGTTCCATACCAATCTCTTTTCTTCAGATGGATCTTGATTGCTGATTTCTTTTTAGTTCTCTTTTGACACTTTCCATTTCATTTTGCATTGATTTTGTGGAGATGAAAATGAGCAATCGAGCCAAAAAGTTCCAAAACTGAGTCGATGTTGTCTACTCATTTGGTATATAACGAGTTAGATAACACTAACAGTAACACAACTCAGTTCTGAGCTTGGACGAAGAAAAATATGGATCCCTGACTAAAATTCTAGCTGCCGCATTTGAAGGAGTTTGTGTTGATAGAAAAGAAGGAGCATAGAAAAGAACGTGTTTCATTTTCATTGCGTCAAGTCACGAGGTAGCTTCTCAAAGTCACCGTTAGGTGTCACTCTGGATCTAGTACATAGCACTTGCGCCCCAGAGCGGGCTAAAAGGGAAGCTACCCCGCGACTTGACGCATTTTTTGTGGCATGAGGAGAGTATTTCGCATGAGAAGGAGGAGACGACTCAGCTAGAAACTCGTTCCTTTCTACGTTCCTCTTCTTCTATCTCGTGTTACTTTTGGCGCGCACTCCTGTTATTTTTGGCATGCAAGGAGCCAAGGACCTCTCTTCCAAGGTTAACTTTTTCATTACGCACTATTACACATGTAATACTATGATCCTCCTTCTATGGTATAGAATACAGAATTTAATAATTTAATATGGAATATTTGAATCAGTCATTTAGACTTGTATTTGGGGTAAATTTAATGGTTTCACTTTTCCATATTTTAAAGCTGGTACACCTCAGATTGCAATCGATTGATTATTTTAGTCCTTGGCCATGAACGTTATAAAGATAAGTCCAGTATAAAGATACGTCCATGCTCTTGGCCAACAATTTTAAGGTATGGATGCCAGTTGAGTTAATGATATTGTGCCTAATTGTTTCAAATAGTTTATGGTTACTAAAAAGCTTTTTAAAACTTGTTAATTGCTCATTTATAACTGTTGTGTCCGCAAAGTACGACTTTTAATGTAGCATTTAATCAGTTACAACCAGAAGAAATTAGCTATTCTGTTCGACTTTTGGCCAATCTCAAGACCATCCTAAAAAGCTAGGCTTTGGGGAAATCCTTTGGGCATCCTGAGTCCCTTCTCTTCTTGCGGAAGCTTCATTTATTAGTCACGAAACCATAGACAGTATAATACTACTGTCTATGCACGAATCATGACAGCGTTAAAATTCGCAGCCTTTTGCACTGTTATATGTACGGCATCCATTGTATTCTAACAACCTAGGTTCTGAGTCATAGTCAGAATTCAGAAAGAGAAATTGTTATTACTACTGTCTATGCTCTAAGTCCAACTGTTTAAAGATGTAAAGGGATTCTTGCTTTGAGCCAAAGGATTTACTTAAACCTGAATAGTCTTTCCTCTTTGGCTTCAACCAGTGTAAGGACTAGTACTGGACAACCTTTGGGCTAAGGAAGTTAAGTGCTTAAAGCTTTTTAATAGTTGGACCCTGTTGAGCGGAGACATTTGAAAGCTGAGCACCTGAGTAAACGGGTAACCCAAACAGGCAAGCTAATTTTAAGCCGTTTTAAAGGTTGAAACCTTACATAAAAGCACGTTATTTTATCTAAGGTTGCAAATTATGTCTTTTATGAGGTTTACACTAAAACTGAGCCTGTTGAGTAATTCAACTAACACTTTACAACATCGATCTATTCTAAAAGTTACATTACATTCCACACCAATGATCACACATATTTAAGGTTAATCGTCATTATGACCACATTCTCTTATTTTCCCACCACTTAATGAATTAGACGACTTCATTGGCTATTTTAAACTAGGACTAGATTCTATTCATTCATTTCCCCCTATCCTTATTTCACAAATCTGTTTAATAGTCCCTCTGTTGCCATAAATAGAATACCAATACTCGAGAAAAGGTAGCCGAGGGCAAGAAAATACACTTTATTATTTATAAAAACGTGGCAAATGTAGGTAGAATATTTTCCCAGAACCGATTCAAATGTTCTACTTTTTTGCCTTAATTTTTTTCTCTTCAGGCGAAATGCTAAAGAGAAGGATTATTTTCACTTCCATAGCGATTTTTACATTGAATATCCCGAAATTGAAAACCGCTTAACAGGTTGTACATATAGCACGCCAAGTAGCACGCCAAAATACTGAAAAATTCATATGGGTGTAGAATGAACTTGTTATTTGAATGATCACCTTTCCTCTTCTTTTGTTTTTTATTAGTCATTATAATGTCTGACACAAATCAAGGCTTGACACAAATGAAGTATCGTTGAAAAAAGCACTTTAAGAGAAGGCAAAACTTGTCACAAATTCAAAAAAGGGTTTCAGTCATGCGCAATTGCTCCTCAACTTAATTCATTGCTATTCCACACTTCTTAAAAAGCGTCGGGCATATATTATTATCAAGCTCTATCTGACTCCGGAAATAGCCAGAGTTGATCTCAGTTGAGCAGAGAACTCTTGACACATTTCCCGGAAACGATCAGGAAAAGGGAAAACGAAGCAACGTACTCTACAGTACACAGATATTATAACGTTGAATGAGCATTCTGTTTGTCTTGCATTGAATAAAAATCAACGATTACTTCTTGAACGTGCTAGCAGCTTTGGGCCATATTAAATGATCTATTCTCCATAAGGTAAAAGTGTATCTCAGAACAATTATCCTCATTTGGGAAACGCTCCGTAATTAAACTTATAAGCGGCCAAGAACCATGTAATGATAATAATAAGTGGACCATGTGAATGTTTGAGAGAAAAAATGTTGAAAGCGGCTCTTGCCATCTAAATAATTTCCTCCCTCTCCGATGCTGCTCCACTCAGCAGGGTTGCCAGTTTAGCCCATTTTGGAGGCAAACTTCTTGTACATAGAGAGGCAATTTAGATTCATTATCAGAGGAAATGGCAACCCTGTGCTCCATGTTAAGGTGACGCCCCCTTGCATTGCGACCTCTTGCTTCGTCTTCGTCTTCGCATTTCAGCTCCCGTATCGCAATTAAACTAATGAAAGGGAGAAGCGCCCAGAGATGAGAGATTGAACGAAGAAGACGAACGGGTTGTAATGAAACACTATCCTTGTACTTTGACATGAAGGGCGACAGTGTCACGAGGTTGTTGCTGCAACTGAAGCTCAATTTGTTGCAATGACTTGGCTGGAATGTGACCAAGCTTTATTCGTGTTTTAACACATATTGCCATTTTAAGACTTTATTCATGTTCCGTCCTTACTGGGCTAAATGATGTGGACAGTACCACGACTCGTACCACAATATATACATAATAGATGCTCTGTAGCTGAAATGATGATATAAAAGTACATGTGTAATGATGTAGAACTCTTCCATTTCAGGGTTTACTGAATCAAATAACATTTCCTACCCCAATGGATTTACATTAGGTTACCTTGCCTTATTTATACATTTCCTCAATCCTGCTCCCCAGACAGAAGAACAAACGTTCACACACCAAAAACCGCATTCAGAGGAAGCATCGGAACCAATCACCTCTGACTTCTGAAGGAGAAAAGAAAAAGCTCAATGTTGTTGTGTTCTCTTGTAGGTTGGTGCTAATGACCTAAATCGATGTTCTCTGATACACAAAAAGGATCTTATTTCACGGTGCCAAAAGGTCCGATCCGGAGAGAGAGAGAGAGAGAGAGAGAGAGAGAACGCCTATTCTCCAACTATCTTCTCTCCATATCGGATGTGTCTACATTTGCTGTCCAAACCACTTTTAATGTCATGAGAAGAACAAATCTGTGTCTAATGCGGTCGATGCATCTTGTTAACTCCGTGACATTCTATTGTAGTTCAAGTAGCTATCTCCTATTAGCAGAATAGTGCATTTGCAGTATTTCAAACTGTAGAACGGAGGAAGTGCAATGTTAACATTGCTGAAAACGAGAGAAGAATCGTGAGAATGGAGAATTCTTCGTTTGAGCTGAAAGGGGGAACTTGATATTTTAATCCTGTTACTTCTGCTTTATTCTACATTCTTAAATTTCACTTAGATCACATTGTTACCATCATCATTATGATTATTCTCTGGAGGTCGAATATAATGCGATTTTAAGCGTTTGAATCACGCATTTGTCCCTCCTCCCACACCCAGTGCATAACAATGAAGTCACATTTCGAACTGCATGTGGGAACAGCAGACATTTCTAAAAGTCCACTCGAGTTATGTCTTACGTGGATTCTTGAAACTTTCGCTTTTCTTCTTGGACGCATTATTGAAAACAAACATCATCATGTCACAAATTGACAGTTGTTATTATGACGACAGTGGGACAAATAATAATGTGTATGTAAATTATAAGAAAAGTGGTCACGAGAGTAAGTCCTTATACACACACAGTGGTTGTATGTAAGAATATATTGAAATTTACGTTATGGCCACAGTGAACTGACACTGCTGTTGTCAATAGGAAGTTCGTAAAAGACTATTAGAGGAAAAATATCGCTGAATAATTGTATTTCTAGTGTTATTATATAAATAGAAGATTCCTTAAACTCCCGGTTTTCGTCAAACAATATAAATTTCTAAGACAATTCGCGTTTATTTTAAGAATCCGGACCGCCGCCGTCATTTTCTTCTTGACTTCACGTAGAAAGTTTGACATTGACATATTTGGCTGCTATATAAAGAAAGAATTTGAAATGACGCTATAACGGATATGAGAAGAATGATCGTAATGCGCCTTTATTACGCTAATTTGTTACATAAGGCATTTGTCGTTAGAGTAAATGTCTATATTTAACGTGGAAATCATGCAACCGTTTAGTGCCGGAAATTAAATTGCATTCTTAAAGATAGGATGGATTACGCAGCCATAAAAGTAAGATGATCTTAAAGATGCATTGATATATTGCAAATGAGACGGGGAAGAACTCAATTAGCCGTGACGAGATAAACATTAGGCCAAAAACGGCTTAAGAAAGACGCATTTAAATGCATGTCTAAGGACGGAGGAACGGCTATGGCCAACGATCAAATGAGGCTCATTCTTATCCTTTTCATATAAAAAGTTTTATCTTGCTCAGGAGAATGAGTGAGCTTTTGGACGGGTAAAATGATGGAAAAGCGAAAATGTTGGTTTAATTTTTGACCTGGCAGGACTTTTTACACGACTAGAGCAGCAAAAAAATGGATAATTAACAGCCCATCTCGAGAGCGAGCTTTTTATCCACATATATCTGGAGCACCCACACACACAGTGCTGCAGTTTCTTCTCCGGTCAGAACGAGTGCAAAAGATTTCTCCAACATTAAACCTCAACTATATTAAATCTCGTATTTGTATTTCTCCCTGCGTATCGAATCCGATTTGGAGTCGGGCAATTTCGTGCCCCAAAATATTTTTGATCCCCTCTCCAGTGTGGTAATTAGCGCCTGCAGCGGCGAAACCATTAAACCCCATTGGCCTCGTATTGAGCTCCTCCTCAGTCTGTGGCCCACTTTTAATGTACTCCGCCACCAAGAATGCCTCGATAATAAAGTATAATAATAATAGCAGCAGCAGCAGCGCTCGTATTAAAACCTCTTCAGACGAGAGTTTCATAGTATGAGATGCTCTTGTTTTGCCCCTGTTAAAACCCACGGTGGCGGCAAAAGGTGCTTTAACCATAATTGAATTGTTCCGACTACTACTAACGACTTTCCTTAAAGCCTTTGTGCTTAAGCATTCTTTCTTCTTCCGAAATTGGGTCGTGACAAGAGAGTTTAAGCGCGCTTTTTTCGATAAGAGTCGTAATTTCTCATGCAAGAAAAGGCAATGAAAGGCGGCTGAATAAAGAGAAAGAGCACGATTGGAGAGTAGCAGGTGGAATGAATAAAATCCATTCTGCGGTCCTTTCATTACATGACAATTATAACAAGTTTACGAGCAACGGTTGTACTACATTCTTAATAATCCTGTCCTACGTTCAGACACGGAATATCCTCTTTTTAATTCTTCTTATTCCTCCTGTCTGCTCAACGCACGATCTTCCGGACTTAATTGTAGATTCCATCATGTCTGATACAAAAGCAAGCTGGCGGTAGATATAATAACAATATTAAAACGAAGAATGTTTACCTTCCGTCTAAATAACCCCCTTCAACCCCAGTCCTCAAATTGCACGTCTTAAGCTCTTTCATTCTCTGCAATTTTGCATAGATATCCCTCACATATTTAAAGAGAGTCAAAGTGATGTTATTATCTGCGGATCTCGTGAGGTAGCGGAATATTGCCAACGTTAAACATGGATATATTCACATCAAATGAAGCAATACGCTCATGTGAATCCTTTCCATTATTTTCCGGACAGCTAAAGAGTTTCTCGTATCTCAATCTCGATTTTATTCTGCCAAAATACTTTCAATCTCACGCGATATTTCTCCTTCTCTTGAAATCCACTTTTTCTGCTAATGCTTCTTCTTCTTCTCCGTCCGACAGGAATTTCGTAAGACGAAATAATTAAGAGTGATTTTCTTTTTTGCTCCCGCTGGAAAACGTTTTGACCGAGTGTGGAGTGAGATGCTCTTGAGGCAGATTAAACGTTAACTGTCTTATTCCGCATCACATGCCGCTCGACCACATTCAATTTACGCATTATTGTCGTCATCATCAACGCAATGCCACTGATCTTATTATTTTCTCATGGCCAAGAAAGAGAGAGAAAATAGAATCAAGGGAAACGATGATTTCGAGCACGCGATTTGGTGTTATTTGTATTCTTTGCGTTAAGCACGTGGCCAGACGATAAAAACTAGTAAGTGCAAACAAACTACTCACAAGTAACGGATAACGATTGATTCTTAAATCTCCTTTATAAAGACTCTAAAAGTATATTGTATAAAGGTGTTTCTCTGTAGAAATCTCTACATATAGAACAGTGACTAATGATAATAATAATCAGTTTCTCTTTTGTCGTGTGGCGATAGCGCAAACATTCAAATGATGTAATCGTTGATATACCGTACACGAAAAACACAGTCTTTCCAAGAGATATGGCATTGAATGACAATCTGGCGTTGAAATCGAGAAAATTGAATATTCCCTGGTATTGGATGCAATATTTTCCCATATTAGTATCCACGCATGTTTGCCGTTAAGTATAATAAATGCTAATATCATCATTATAAGGACATTTAACGGACAATGATACCTTTCTTCAGAGACATTTTCATCAGCAGATCTTCAATACGTCAAAGGAAATATATGACAATTCATATTTGAATGCGACACATTTTTTGCCTGCAATTAAAAGAATGTTTTACAACCTGATGCAATATGCAATGTTAATATTTTATACATTCACATTCAAAGCAAACCCTTTTTCCTCACCGGATCCTTTTGTAACGTCAAAACACGAAACGATTTTAAACCCCTTTCTACACGCGAATTGAAAGCAGGAAAATTACAACCCTGTATTCAGGACATATCTCAAATGACACACAATAAAGAAGCTTCCATTCATTCTTATCCCCTTTTTTGCCAAGCTGTGACCGCTTCCTAACCCCGCGAAAACCGGGTGGAAATGCATGCAAACCGTTATTTAAACATATAATAGATCCTGCTTCCGAGCGGAGATCTGAACGCGCGGCCATGCTCAAAAGTGAACACTCGAAACCTCTCATGAAACGACATTCTTCGTCGAGGAGAGGTTGCTAAGGCCCCCCAATACGTACTCATAGCAGGTGCGGCCGTGCCAGCTCTGACGGAGAAGGAACTGCATATTTCGCGATGGAAGCTCGATCCTCCTCCTTCTCCGGAAGACCAGAGTCTCCCTTCATGAAAATTCCTCCTATATGCTGCCAACCGGGCCGGCGTGGGCCTGCCTGGGCTGCTCTGCGACCGACTCCCTCAGGCATTCCTATTTCCAAGTCAGCAGCAGCAGCAAGGGAAATTATTCTTCACCGCCCTCAGACGTCTGGCGTGCTTGTTGGAGAGCGCGCGAAAGTGAAGGTGGTTTTCCTTGCGTGAGTAGGGCACTGGGATAGGGGAAAAAGTCAGGCAAGGGCCGTCGAAGCCGCGCAGCAGCAGCAGCAGCAGCCAGGATAGAAGAAGAATAGTTTCTTGATGGGGCCTCAAGCCTTGGAAAAAATGCTCTCCTCCTCCTCCAGCGCGCCCTCGCACATGTCCGTCTGTCCGGTCGCAGCCTCTCGCACATATGATGTCCTGACGACGCATACGCACCGACGCGTCCACACGTGGAGGAAAGTAAAATCGGGGATGTGAGGTGCGCGAGAGAGCGAGCAAAGCTCCCTTTCCGAGTCACTTTTACCTTCGTTTTCTTCTTCTTTCTATCCCTTGGCCCCGGCTTCGATTAGGACGAACGGAAGGAGGAGCAGGGATCCTTCTTCAGGTCCTTAGTACCAAGTCGGTGTTCCGAGAGGAGAGACGTTGTTATAGTTCGTGTCGTGTTATAGCCCATGCGACAGCTGATTTAAGGATACTAATCGTGTTTTGCCCTCCGAGAACATCCCCGGCCTTTACGGACAGTATCGGCCTTTGAGTGTTTAGAGTGGTGCAGTGCTGTGAAGTGTCTTCATAGCGGCCCCAAGAAGTTCAGCCTTTACATTAAAGGCTTAGAGATTCGCGAGGCGATATCGCGCCGCGCGAACCAGCTCCCGTGAGAGTCTCACCCCCACCCAGTGCTACTCAAGCACCACGCTGCCGGCACAGGTCAGTTTGAAAAACTAATACATTTTTATTATATGTCTAAGTGTTCAATCATACTACATGCAAATTGAAGGCTCTTTCTTAAAAAGATTGCACAAAATATAAGCATTTTATATGCATTTAAACTTGTACTTTTCGACCAGTCTGTCGCATTGTTTGGAGAAAGCAGATGCCACTCGAGTCGTCGTCTTCTCCATTCTTGCAATGACTTGTAGTTGGGCTAAAAATGCTCGCCGTCATTGCTCGTTCCAAAAATGCAACTCGATTTGAGCTCCAATTTGAAGAAGAAGAAGAAGAAATCTGCAACCTCATAGCATTGTAATATTCCTTCCTCTATCTCCGGAGATATTATGAAAAGAAGCCATCGAAAGTTTTCTCTCCACCCTTTTGTACCTTTGAGCTTTTGACATGGCTTTTAAAAACGTCGTCGGATGAATTGAACATTTTTGACCACGATGAAATGTCTTAAGTTTTGTATTCAAAGCCATTTCAATGCGCATTTCAAAAACAGCAGTGGAAGAAGCCATATGTCTATCTTTAGACCATTTAAAACAGTTTGCATTTCACGAACGTTTTCACCTACTTTTCCCATAGACATGGTCAAAAAAGCCGGTTTCTGTGTCGACATCAGCAGATCTTTGCTCCAAATAGTTGTCTCCTTTCTTATCTGACATGGGGTTGAAAGTATTAGTAGCAGAGTCTCCTCAGCGGGGGTTTGTTAAAAGCGGAGGAGGACCCAACCCCATGATGGCCGCCGCGCCGTCTGTCGTCAAAGAATACGTCTCGCCACACACACAATTCAATTTATTGTCAAACACTTTCACCGATCCATACTTTGTTGAGACAAACTTTCAACCATTCAAAGCATCTTTCACACACACTGCTTACATTGTCACTGCCAGAGAATTCCTTGGCTGCTTTTTTTCTCAATGAGTCAGCAAGTATGACGACAAGTTCGTCGTCGTCTTTCTCCAGACTGCCACGGTATTTATTATTATTATTATTACACACAACTACCGAAATTAACCTAGAAAATGGGGGATGAAAGTTGGAAACTGTTATTTCAATTTATGATCCCCTCTCTCTTGGAACTAACTTTAGAGATGAGCTCCGTCGATAAGGTATTTTGGAACCGAGCTAAGGGGGCGAGAAAACAGATACGATGACTTGGATTTCCTTTTTTCGAGATATATATTCCATGCTGAGTTCTGTGTACACATTGTGTTAAAACGACATTCAATTCTACAGCTTCTATCATTGGAATTTGTTCCGTTTATATATTTTATACGAGGCTTTACATAGTTTCGAGCATTAGAAGGAAGCGTGCTTTTGTGAGGGATTTTACGAGGCTCCATTGGAAGAACGAACTTCTCTCCATTCTTGGGAGCACCTGGCCAAATAAACAAGCTCTCTTGAATGCAGTAATTGGTCCAGGTCATTATTATCTTGCACATCTCAAGAGGAGGTTTCCTTTACATGAGTACAAGGGTGTGTCATTTTACTTTTCTCTAGATGTGTTGCAAGATGCATTGCTCTGTTTTATGGCCTCGCCTTAGCTTGCATTATGCGCTTTCACACATTATAGAATGGCCGTGTTTGCAGAGTAGTTTGGCGCGATTTACGACCCGGAGAGAAGCTCATTATGGTGCATAAGCATGCTCAGGCGTGAGCAGGCTCGTTTTATATTTTCAATAAATAAGCCAGGCGCATCTTTAAAGATTATTAGTATTCAAAAGTGTTTTTCCACATCTTATGGGGTGTAAAAAGTGCGAGAGGATGTTTTTGTACACACGCTTTAACCTTTGATGAGACTCTTTTTGTTTCTATCCGAGGATAAAAAGCACGATAAAAGCGATTCCTACTCATAAAACTTTTTCCTCGATTCACTTATGGAATTTTAATTGATCTTGCTTGCCGATCTCGTTTTTATTACGCTCTCCTTTTCTCTTTCTTGCATGGCCGGTGATTTTCCGAAACTGAAAGTGAATAATAATAATAATAACACCGCCGCCACTGCCACGGATCAAATAGTTTGCAAGTAATATCATGATTTCCGATTCGGTTTTATGCGCAGGAAAGGCAGACGGCAGCTCTCCTGACTGGAAGAAGGAGAAAACTCGATTTTTGACGTTGTAGCGAAAGTTATTTGAATGCGAACATGCGTGATCTATAGCGAGCGGAGCGACGGGAAGAATAAGAGGAGCAGAAGACCGCAACGAATACATATTTATATTATACGATACTCGGGGCAAAACATCTTGTTTTACACACGATGCTTGTGCATTTTACCATAATATTATACAGTATTGTTACAATTGTTGGAAGTTATTACCACCTCATTCCCCCTGCCGCGATTTTATGCCGCTCTATCAGCTTCACCATATGAGAGGCGAAGCAGCTTTTTCTCTGTTTTCGCTAATTGCCAGTCAATGTAGTATGTAAAATGACTTCTCTTTTACTCTTTCTTCACGCACCGGCAACCGTGCAAAGGAATCATGCTTTCAACCTGGAGAAAGTTTATCTCCATCATCATCTTCTTCTTCTCATATTCCAGCATTGTGTTAATAATGTGTACAACGATGTCCACTTCACACCTTCTGAGTCCTCATAAAAGGAGTTTTGTGACACAGACAAAAAGAGATCAGCTTTTGTTCAGGCTAATCCCACAGTCGTGTGTTTGAACACACTTTTTGAAGATGATTAAAATAACAATAAATAATCTCCACTGTTTGCCAATGAGAGAATTCCTTATACGGCTTTGAAGACTAATAAAAGGCATTTGCATGAAGGGAGGGGCAAAAACGAACTAACCCTATATTGATCTAAAGGAAACATCCGACTGACCGCAAAATATTATACAAATTTATGCAAGAGTTCGTTTAGAGAAAGTTTTTTGTGTGTGTCACCTTTGCAATTGTGGTTTTAGGTATTTTGTCACGCATTAAAGCGTTTATTATTGGCACATGTAATTCGGCCTTAACTATGCGGTCTCAGCAGCAGCAGGCCCTCATGCTGGGCTTCAATACATCAATTAGCGCCAAAGACTCTTTCCCTCGTTAGAATAATAATAACATGGGTCGTAACAGAAGTGATTTTCTCGTTGGGAAACGTAAGAGAAACTCAATAAAAGAAGGAGTGGTCTCAATCCTCCCATTTATGAAAGGAAGACATTTCAAAAGCAGTTCGTGTTCGAACGACAACAGACTTTTTGGAATTGGATATCGTGCTGGAATCGGCCTTTTATTCGAGACTTCTTTTTGCGCCCCTGAAAAAAAGTAAAGTCGTTATTACGTCACTTTTTCTCAAGTTGCATCCTCATGCAGTTTGATTTATTTTTTTCGCGCTCTGGCCGCCAAAAAAGAGAAATAAATGAACTTTTATGAAATAAAAAGAACTTCATATGATTACGACGTTTTTATGCCGAGTCATTGCCGTCCCAAGATCTGATAAAGCTAATGAAATTTCAAGATAATAAACACACAATTCTACTCCTGTCGTCGGGAAAAAGTGAAACTATGCCACGACGTTTTGGTCAAAGACAAACAGTGGGAAAACGCAGGAATTTGGCATAAAAAGTAACGGTCCTTTTGCTGTTTACACAATTCGCTACCGTTGCTGCCGTATTCAAACATATTCTATTTGTGTAGATCCTTATGTGTACCTATACAAGACGAGATCTATTCGAATGCCCTTTGAAATGTGCATGTAGCCTATTCCTTTTATGCCAAAGCAGATCTTCTTATACATATTCCTTCTTTTCCCGCGCTATCAGAGCTCTGAAAAGAAGCGAATTTTAGCCGCATATGTAGGTCAAGTCTGCTGCTGCTGCTGAGTACAACAGTCTTGTCAGCTCTTTTTAAGACTTGTGAGATTGAGTTGTTTTCTTCTGGGCGGAGACCGACCTGCTAAAATTGGCGCGCGAAAAAGCAAAGTTAGGTCAGTAGACACAAAAGCTCGTTATAAGGGTTAGAAGCAGCAGACCTACGATAATGGGAGAATTATACACACGTCCTTTTCTTACGTCCTCACGCGAATATATAACGCTCTCATTGCATCATATAAAGCGCTCATTTCCAATTACACGGACTTATTATGACATCATCATTATCTTCATTTTGCGTTTCGAATCCTCAATTCAATGGTTTGGTAGCACCTCATTTTGACACCGAAAATCGACGACCATTAAGGCATTTCGATTGATGACTCGTATTAACTGCAATGGAGGTCACACAACAAAAAAGGGGTTCGACTCCTGCCGTGAGGTAATGGGCTGAGATCGCTCACACGGTGCATGCAGGTTAACTAGGTGCAAACAGTGTACATTATTATTCTCCAAGACAGGACCACTGTGCTTGACCGGTTGAGTGTCGGGACCGCTTTGTTCTGGCTAATTGAGTCTGTCACTGTGTGGGACGTGGACGACGCATAGCTCGGATCCAATGGAGGCAGAGAGAAGACATTTCTTGGCAAGCCGCTTTTACATGATTGAATCCTTCTAAGTGTTTCTTCTCCTGTAGGTGGATGTAGAGATGAAAGAGTCGAGATATTGACTTGGCTGATGGACAAAAGTGGGAGAGAGAGAAAGGGACAAAACCGTTTCCTGGCCAGAAGAAGAAATCTTCGGCAAGAGGAGAAAGTGGTTGATATTAAGAAAAGTCTCTTTCGCGACGACATCAGAATTCGAAATGAGATGATGGTGGTCAAGGAGGAGGCAAAAAAGGCGGGAGATTTGAAATGAACGAGATCGTCCCTTTTTCTCACGATATGTGATTCTAAATTAGAATATGGACTGTCTTTTCTTTTTACTATTCTCTCTCCAAATTGTAATTTATACGATTTCAAGTCACGACTGACCCCTGGTGGTGGTGGTGTAAGAAACAAGAAAAGGGATTCTAAGGTATTTTTATGGCGGGAAAAAAGAAATTGACCGTTATATATTTTTGCAGCTGGGCGCGAAATACAAGAAGAGAACTTTCCTTTGAGAGCAGAATCTCAAGGACTCTTCGGGTCATCCCTCATAAACCCTCTCTCTTTCTCTTTCTCTCTTTCTCTCTCTCTCTCTCTCTCTTTCTCCCTCTCTCTCTTTCTCCCTCTCTCTTACACTCTTTCTGTGTCCTGCTGAGAGAGTAAGAAGAAGAGAATAGAATCTTCCCTCCTCAGATAAATAGCCGGGATAAGATACCCCCACCACGAGCAGCAGCAGCAGAGTCCCTTTTTGCCTCCTTCCGTTATCACCAATTGATATTGGCCCTCCAGTCGTGAGAAAGGTGGCCGGGCAGAGAAGAACTCTTTTTTGCCCTCGATTATGAGTCTTCCATCATCTGTGTGCGATCATCGACAAAGAAAGTATAACAAGAAGACAATGTTTGTCGGACTGGCAAAAAGAGCGTCATTCCTGCACGTCGTCCAGAGTCGCTTATTATCATGCGAATCTATCGGTTAAGGAAGATCTTAAATTCCGAATTTATTTTTCATCCGACACCCACGCACTTGAGCATATGCTCAGCGATTGAAGCTCCTCCGCCGCTCGCTCGCTTGCAGCCATCTCCTAATTTCATTTTTAAGAAGAAGAAAGTTTAAGGGCGTCGTTTGGTCATCACGGCACATCTGATGCTCCGATGGAGGAGAATTAAACCCAATGAAAAATCATCTCAATACTACTGTGCTAGCTGCTCACGATGCTCGCTTATTATGAGAACGAGGGCTCGGACAAAAACCATTCAATTAGACGTGCGTTTAAGAAAATGAGCGGGGGATAGGTCATGATTTTGTGGCCACCCCAGAGGAGTCTTAATGAAAGTGTCTTGGGAAATTGCTTTTTCGCTAATCAGAAGCCTTCTTCGTGATGATTCTCTGCTCTGGTGTTCCCCATAGTCAGGGGTTTGGGGACCATGCTTTAAAAGATAAATGAGCAGTTGTTTCACGTTTCACAGCTGCTGTTAGTTCGAAATTCGTGCATACTTCGTATATAGGAAGTGATTCATTAGGAGAAGGTCAGCATGTAGAATAATATAACTGTACTTTGGGAAAAACACTCTTACTTTTCTCAGTTTGTTGTGTAATGGGTCATTAAAAGGGAGCTGGAATTGCGAACCGGAAACTGCCTTATCTGCTGGAAAGATCTTTTCTGACATTTTCTAATCATTTGGTCATTTACATTCCTTGCATTGAAGAGGGGGGAAAGAGAAGAAGAAGAAAAGAGGCTTTTAAATGTATTAAGGAATGCTGATGACTTTTTGCACTCTCTGAGTAAAAACGAAGAATGAGCTTTGAATCATATTTCATCGAAGGAGGAGAAAATGTTGGCAGGCAAAACGACGTCGACAGATACGAAAAATATATCTTCTTTTTGGGTAGATGCTCCGTAGCCAAAAATACTCCTCCTCCTCCTCCAAAATGCACTCCTCTCCTCGCCCTCTGCCTGTCTGCTGCAAAGGTAGGCATGGTGTATGTACACAATTTTGAGAAAAACCACCATAATAATGGGCATGCCTTGGAAGTAGGAAACTTTCCTTCTCTCCGGCTGGCAGTGCGCATGCGCGCGCACGCACCCACAACCAGTCCAGGCTGTGCGTGCGTGCAGTGAGCGCCCAGGGCATATCATCCTAGGGAAGAAAAAAAGAGAAAGTCTCTCTCACCTGAAGCGGATGGAAGAAGAAGAAGAAGTTTTTCTTCTTCCAAGACGTTCTTCACTCACTCACACATATGTGAAGCTATGAAGCCTACAAGGAATTCATTGATTAGTAAAGGGCCGTGCAATGCAATATAGCGGAGGAATCTGTCCGGCGATTTCAACGCTAGCTGTACTCTCTCTTTCAAAATGGCATCCCTGAAGGATGCATGCACAGATGCCAAAGTTGTCACCTTGTGTAAAATTATTGCCTTCCGTCCTTCTTTTACGATCGTAACGTGGCAATTCCGTCGCCTTCCCTGCTCCAAGATTGGCGACATTCTTCGGATGAAAGTTTGGGTCTCTTTCTGGTCAAGGCGAACTGCCGCTCATGGCAAAATCTGAATAATGGACGACGAAGAAGTTTTTCTTCTCTCAAAGGGTTCGTCTTCGTTTTTTGGCCTCGGGCGGACTCATTAGGCGAATATGAGGAAGGCTATTTTAACCCTTGCTATAATGGGGACTGTCTAAGCAGGTCAAGACTGTGACTCAGCCGCTTTATTGTAAGAACACTACCGGCTCTTTGTACGGTAATAACGGGGATAATAAGAGGAAGAACAATCATAATAATTACAAAGACGTTATCTTCAGTTAAGAAAATGAGCTCAATATGTTTCCACTGATTCCCCTCATCATGTTTAAAGAGGGAATCGTTTGTCAAGTGAGCTTCTTATATACAGGGCTGCCATAAAATTATCTTAAGTAGACAATGTGGCAACCCTTCTATGAAGACGATTTAGGGTGGAGTTCAATTGATCTCGTCTCATAAATCCGACAATCTTTTCCTCCTTCTCGTCATTCCTGGGCTGGGTCATACTCGACTACACACATGTGTCCATTTTTAGCAGATTGAAAACCGATGACCAAGCAACCATGGAAGACACTTCTTCTTTCGATCAAGACATCTTTTTAGACATGATACACTTTCATTGATGAAGATATCTTTTCATACACAATAAGCGCACGAGCGCTCTATCAGAAAACACTTTCGCTGCTGTGCGACTTTTGTGGGAACTGGGTTGATTCGGATCCTAACAAACACACTTTATTTGACGCCGTCGGCTCCGTTTTCTCCATTAAAAATACTCCCACAGAAAAGTTGGCTTGTTAGATCAGCAAATGTCCAGTCCAATAATGACAGCATGCAAAGTGTTGACGCGTTTAAAACTGTCTAGACGAAATGCAACGACTATAATTATAGTTTTGGTCATTTGAACTGATATTAAAAGCGCTTTCATGTTGTACTGTCCAAGCTGAACACTCGATTTCTGCCTCTCTCATGTTGTAAGAGATGAAAAAAGCGTACAATCATTGTTGACAGCTTAACTTTTTTGTGCTCTGAGAGGCGCACACAGCGGGAAATAGAAGGAAGAAGAAGGAAATGGCAATAGACGCAAACACACAATTTGAAAAGAGAAGCAAGCTCTTGTACACGAGTGAGGACGTACAATGGTGCAAAAATGGATTTAATAACAATGGCATTGTCAAGAGTAGAGAGAGAGCTTTCTAACGTCGCTACACATAAAACATTTCAAATACATATTTTGTCCTGTGGATAAAATGCAAAAGTTTATTTTCAACGGGCCTTTTTGATGGACGAAATATCATATGAGGCACTGCTGAGGCTGTGTGTGTGAGTGCAAAGCGACGACAGCTCTCCTCGCTTGCTGCTGCCTCCTCAGCTGCTGCTATGCTGCACACACTCACAAGCTAAAAAGGCAGGCTTCAAATGAAAGTGAAAACGCAGTAAAGCCAGTTTTGCTTCTTCTCCTCCTTTCAAAAAGGTAAAAAGGCGATTGACTTCTATTTTCACATATATATAAGAAACAGGATTTTCATTTTTGACCAGTTGAAGAAATCTCTAGCTTTGATCTTTCTTTCAGCGGCAAAGAACACATTTTCTTGTATTCTATTTCGGCAAAGAGATCTTAAACTCTTGGTAAGAAGCTTTTTATGCGCATTTGACCCGCAAATAGGGGACCGTAGATGCATCTTTAAAGATTGAAACATTCCTCAAATCTTGGAAATATCTTCTCCCTTATCTACAACATACAGCTCGGCACATATTTGAGGTGTATTAAATTATAAGGTGCATCATGATATACCTTACAATCTACTGATTTGTCATCGTAGGAACGAGAGACAATGATGATATTTTTTCCAGCTGCATCATCATCATCATCATCATCTCTCAGCCAGTGCAATGCTGCTACATACACTTCTACCATTCACACTATAGACTCGCTCTCTCTCTCTCTCTTTATGACAGCTAAAGGATAAGCTGCCTCCATTTCAAGTTATGATCTGCCATTGACTTGGTTGTTTGGAGCTCAGTGGGGGAAATATGAGAGTTTTTTGCTGCTGTCTGCTGCCAAATCCGCTATGACGAGAGAGCTTGTGCTTGGCAAATCCTTCAAGGGTTATACTGTAGTTGCGGAGGCAAAAAACGAGCACAAACTTTCAGACTTTCAACCTGTGGTTTTAAACTCTCCACAAAAAATGTGACGCCTTTAAGAATGGTTTATAACCTCTCCAAATTCTTTGTGTTATTGTCCGGTCTCGTGACATAACGGCTGAGACTGAGCGTTCGTCATATCGAGATGCTGCTTTGTATGCATTGCTCATCTCACGACTGCAGGAGAAACTTTGGCTATAAGGCTTTGTTTATGCGACACCAGCTCCACGGGGTGGCTGCTCACTCTCCGTTCCTCGTGCAAAGAGGGGTCAAAGCCAATCACCGAGGCTTGGGTTTCTTCAATATCGATCCATGCAAGGAATACAAAACAGGGGAGATTTGAACGCGATATTATGCAAACTGCATATTGAACTGTAGACGAAACGGCATCCCTTAAGTGACGACAATGTTACTGTTATGCTGATTGTTATGATTACGATTATTTCCTCTCTCTCTAGTAATACGATCACGTACGCAGAGAGAGAAATGTGAAAAATCGCCTCCCATTTGTTTACAGAGAGATCGTCGGACTCACTTATCATGAGAGGAAGAAAAACGTCGTCCGTGCAAGTATTAATAATCATCAAGACTCTGCAGTTAGAATCGTCTTCATCCTACGCACGGTTATTATAATCCCATGCACGTGGAATAACTTTTATCGCATTGCATTAATAACATTGACTAATGATGTGCCTCTCCAGATGTGTTTATTTATGCTTATCTACCGTTTTTTGTTGTCCAATGGGCGTATTCGTCTTATCTTGTAAGACAGGATAAACTCTGTCAATGGTCATTTGTCAGTGGAGGGTAAAAACGACGCAATGTCTTGTTCAAATGACCTTTCGATTTATCACGAAAAGTGTCGAGTTTCCAATTGAGATCTTTTCTACACGACATGGTCATAAAGTAATAATCTGACGATGACAAGAAGTCATTTTTTACGATTATTACAATTGACACAAGGTAGAAAAAAAGACTTGCATTTGCATGTGAATAGAAAACAAGATATTGTAGCATGCCGAAGTAATCATAACTTCTTTTCATTCTCCAGCAGCAGCTATTGTTTCAAAAGTATTCAACATGCAAGAATGATCGTTGCAAAACATGCAGAATGTCGGCGCATAACATGACCTGTCAATAACCGTTCCGCATACAAAACCATTCCCATCTACTTCTCAGCAGTAGCTCAAAACATAAAGATTAGAAAACGACTGCTTCGTAGTAGAACATGATTTTCTCCGAAGTAGAAGCATCATCATCATCATCATTTTTGCATGCAGGGTCTTTCAATATGACCAGCACTTCACTAATACTATTCTGAGGAGCAAGGAAAAGATTGAAGATTGTAATCTGCGGGGCTTAAAAACAGCTTGACTAGCTATTGAGAGTAATAATAGTAAAAAGGGAAGAGAAGAAGGGCTATTCACATAATCATGACAATATTGGTTTTCGGAGTCTTCGCCAAAAAAGCGCCGCTCAAAACGGTTTGGCATCGACATGACATGAAGGAGAGAGAGAGAGAGAGAGAGAGAGAGAGAAATCACCTGTACAATCTTCTTATGGAGTGAGAGCCTGCAGCACATGGATAAATATATTGAAATCTAATGTGACCTGCCCTCAAGCCTCTTTGTAGTGGGATTAAAGTGACCAAGCAAGTCTTCTTCCCCGTTTAATATTCCCCGTTACTTTTTAATACCGAACAATGGACGGGGTTTAACTGAGATTCCGATGTCGTTAAAGGGTTAAAACGTGCATTATGAAGACATTTAAACCGTTTAAGACCATCATCCCACACCGCCTTCCTGATGTCGTTTAGTGCAAAACAATGCACATGTTGAGCACTCGTTCTCCAACCGGAAAGCAGAAACAAAAGAGCATTTCCTGAGTCCGCCTACTTTTTGCAAAGACTTCTTCTTTCTTCCCACTCAAGCTTTCATCAAGCTAACGAAGATGAAATATATGCTGACGTGTCTCCTCTCACTCTGTTTCTAGGTATGATACATCACCCAAATACACGACAAGTGGGCCGAGGATTAACGTTGTTGCCAATCTGAGAAAGTTTCTCTCTCCCACTCTACTTATTGCACTTTTTAACGTTATTTTGTGCTGCATGGTAGCGATATGTTTTTGATAGTTTTTGCACAGCTCGTTGTACGTGTTTTAAAGGAGGGAGGAAAATTACAGTTTTCTGCAAATCACAGCTTGTTTTAAAAAAAGCTGAAGAGTGCTTGAGGGCAGAAAATATGTACTGTTTTTGCTCTCTGTATGTTTATTTTTCGTTGTGAAGG
Source organism: Tisbe holothuriae (assembly GCA_900659605.1). Classification (NCBI taxonomy): domain Eukaryota; kingdom Metazoa; phylum Arthropoda; class Copepoda; order Harpacticoida; family Tisbidae; genus Tisbe; species Tisbe holothuriae. The sequence goes on along the minus strand of LR139485.1, from coordinate 14,213 downwards.
GGAAACACTGCACAATTTTAATGTATAGCAACATAACAATATCATTAACTAACTGTTTTACACGTCCTTGGACCGAAAACTGCTACAGCAGACATATTTTGTCAATGTTTGTAAGACAAAAATTAATTTCCTCCCTCCTCTATTGATCGCATGTAGTGTTTAAAGAGAGGAATTTCAACATCCCTTGGCAAAAATGTCCTTCGAAAAATCTTGGAAGACCGTATGACGCAAACGAGAACAATGAAGAGAAGAGACTAATAACATAATCAAAAGTTCTCTTCTCTGGAGGCCACACTTAATAATAATCTCTGTTTGCACTTGAAACACAAAAACTTTCTTCTTCCCTGTCATGAAACGTTATTTAATTCAGTATGTTTAATCTTTCTCTTCCCATTCCGACTGTCGGAATTTAATTTACTCAGACAAGCAACAACTTTCCACTCTGGTGCCAAACATGGGCGCTTTGGAAGTGTTCTTCACCCTTTGGAAGAGCTCTCTGCATCATGTTCCATCAGCCGAGCGTGTAACATTTCCCTCTTCCTTTCTCTTTCCATTTACGTTGACCTTTTAAGGGTGAGACTGGAGCTCAATTTACACGTAGCCGCATAAAAATAACACACTGCCTTTCTCCTCTGGCTAATAATGAAATATAAAATATCTCTTGCTAACAAGATTCCCCTGGCGACAGATAATCAAGCGTTTTGAATGCATGGCGGGAACGTTGATAAATGGCTGCCCTAATTAGAAAAGAAGTGCTGGAGCTAAGATAAGATGGTGCTAGCCGCTGATGATCGTATATATGTGTGGCTTACACATAGCATGTACACACACGTCCCTTTTTCAAAGATTGGAGATACACGAGCTGCTAATGGCGATCGCCAAAAAAGCGGTTCATCATGCAAAGAATTTCTTTTCAGCTAATATGAAGAAGAGAAAGAGAGTCTTCTTATCATCATTGTGTATTATCATGCATATTATAGGTCATAAAATCCCTCTAATGAACTTCTTCAATGGGGGTAGAATATAAAAGGGGGAAAATGTAGTAATAAGACGGGGGCCATGGCCACTGCCATCGTAAAACGCGAAGATGTCACAGCACCACCACTCAGGAAGCCGCTTGCAACCATTATTATTTCCTTTTATTTGCGTTTAACAGCCTGAGCTCATGATGATGATATTGCTCAGCTAAGAAGTTATGCAAATATTTTCCCTTATTCTGAAACAAGTGGGGGTATTAGAGACGTAGAAGAAGAAATCTCTACCTGAATAAACATGCATACATAAGCAGCCAAAGAGGGTTTTCTTCTAACTCCTCCTATCCGGGGAGATGTATTCGTTATATTGCGCCAGTCATAAAGCACACACATGAGGTTTTTAAGACCCCATCATACTTGAAGGAGATATTATACTTGTATGAAGAAGAAGAAATGTCCCATTTGGAGGATAGTGGAGAATTCCATTGCATAGATATCAACCACCACTCTACGTTTTGGCAAAAAGAGAAAATTGTCCTGGCGATCTTGTTACCATCCTTATTAGGAAGAGACTTTTCTTGATGCCGCCTCTAAAACCCCATTGCCGTTATGTTATTATAGATCTAAAGGAGCGATCTCGATTTCTTCTTCAATGCTCTTTTCGAATATAATATACCATCAGTGGACGTCCCATCTGATTTGTTTAGCACTTGTTCGAAAACATACTGCACTGAGTATGTGTATGGTGAACACACACTAGAAGGCGGATTGCGAAAGGAAGTTGCAAACCTTTTGAGCGGGTATTGATCGATTGCTTGCTAGTTTGTTTGTACAACCTCTTTGAACAGAGTAAAGGGTAAATAAGGTGGAAAATGAATGAGCACCGTTCCCTTGGCAAAGATGGACGTTTCCCCCTGAGAAATTAGCCCTTGTTGGCTCCGGGGAGAGGTTTGAATTTTAATTATTCCCTATGAATAAATTGTATGGCATGTTTTGCTCTCTTTTCCCCTCGCCGCCAATTGCCATCATCTGTTATAATAAACTCTGTTATCGCGCTCGCCATCTGACTGGAGGGTTATTTTGGCACGAGCTTTTTTGCTTTTTGACCAATGTGAAAATTATAAATTTGGAATCTCCGCTGCAGACTATCTTCATTAAACTCACATTTTTTGTGTCTAGGCTTGGAAACCACATTTTGGCATATGATTTAAAACCTTTTTGTGTGTGTGCCCTTGCTTCTCATATGTCGTTTTCTGCGGGGAGCCGCAGGGCGTACGAGAGAGAGAGAAACCCGAAACCCAGTTCTTAATGTTTTTGACAAGGGGAAAAACGCTAATTGCCGCTCTTGGAACATGACATCAGAATCATTTAAAAACGCGTCCAAAGTGCTAGAAATTGTAGCATTTGCCCGCTAATTGTTATCATTAAACCCCTTCTTCTTACAACATATGCGTATTCCTTTAAGAACCTAGACCTCCGTTAAGATTTTTTAATAACGTTGCGTCCCAGTCATCTATCTTGTTCCAAAGTCTAGCAGGACAAAAAAGCCATTAATAGACTCGACATATTATATATGGAGCAATAATAAGCTTCCTCGAGGAAGTCGTCTTAATAAATGTCTATTTGTTTTTTGTCCCCAGTCTGTCAAAAGTTCTATTTCTGGGAAATTACCGGAAGCGTTTTTGCGACTAGGCAAAAATGAGATTCAAATTTTGGCTTTAAAAAGGCAATCCATGCACATTTTTGACACATTGCCTTTTTTCTGCTCTGATAATAACTGACACACACTCTTTAAATGTTTTGTAGGATTTATTAAAGGTCGTTTCCAAATCTGACTTGTCATCATTTCATTGCTATTATCAACTGATGGCATCAAAAGCAAGGTCGATTTAATCCTCTGAATAGAAAAAAGGCAGTCAAACATCATTCATTTACTTCTCCTGCTGCTAATGGACGTGAACCATTTGTGTTTTCCCAACCTGACTTTAATTGGTTTCTAAAGCTCGACCACAATGGGAGCTATAATGAAATAGAAGTAGTAGCAGCATACCTTGTTCACAGAGTTAATAACAGTAGACAGATGGCAGTCGAGAATATGGTTAAAATCAATGGCTTTTCCACACTCATTAATAATACAAAGAATCCAAGGCATTTGTGATACCAATTTCCAACATGCAACCTTGGCAGCGTTGGTTGGAAATAAATCTGCACTTGTTACTTTTGCCAAGATGGTTAATGAGAACCAATGGTATAAATAAATAATGATTGGTGCTCAATATATAGTTCAAGGTGGGGCAAATAAATCCAGACTCTGGTGCTCTACGGGAGACATTGTCTCGCTACCGGCTGCCAACAACCCTTGCTTTGTGTTGAGAAGAGCTCTTTTTGTATCCAATTAATAACGGTAGACTTGTATGCACTTTATTTTAACCCTGCAGCTGCATACAAGCCGTGACCAATGCAGGTCATTTCCCCCATTGAGAGGAGGAGACCTTCTAATAAAATATTTTACTGGGGATTTGAACGCCGCCGACAGAGAAGACAATGGGCGCACAAAATAGATCAAATATGTTGTGAAATCCGCGTGCTAGAGGGAGCTTCAGCGCAGACAATGGTTAATAATATTATTGCCTTGTGGCAGATTCATTTCCAATCCGCGGAATTGGCAGTTTCCAATTCACGCCTGCAAACTAATTGTGACTCTCACGGTCTAAATAATATAACGCACACAACCTACTTATCACGAGAGGGCGCCGCGGGCAACATTACGACATTTGCTGACCGCCGCACAGGTCTGCATTTATTATTGCACACATTTAAGGGTTGGTTGTGGTGGACAACGACCGGTAATCATAGCTGCTTTTATGATCCCCCCTCTTTTTGCCTAACTGTTATTTGATTATAAAAAGGGACTAAGAAAGTGCGTAAAGTGTGATACTTTTACATTCTCACGGCGTGGGGGAAAATTCCTTTTAATGGATTCAGTCAGTTCTTAGCCGGCCCCTCGGGGGCACGGGAGGACTAAATAAGAATACTCGGCCCTAGAGCACTTTTCCTTTCCCTCCATTTTGCCCCGGAAAATTCCATTTAGTTTGCACCCACCGCCGACTGAAGAAGAAACATGTTTTTCAAAGCCCACTAAAATGATGAAATAAGCGGCTGAGGGGTGAAGCAGCAATTTCAAACGATTACTTTTTATCTTTAGAGGGGTGGTCATAATAACATACAACAAGGATACGACAGCACATAAAGAGAGTATAACGTCATCCCGGTTTATAACACATCACTAATTAAATAATCAGCTCATTACAGTGACTAACGCACCATATTGAGCGTTATACCTTGAGGTGTGAAACTGATACGGAAAAAAGAACTTCTTCTTCAGGATAGAAACTTCTTCTTCTTCCAGCTAATAATAATAGTAAGCAGCACGCGATCTAATCCGAAAAAGTTTCTCCTCCGATTCCATCTGACAATATATAGAATACGATCTTTGGGAGCTGATCTCGCTGCGATGGCCAGGATTATTATTATTGTTTAGGCCTCGGGCGGAATCTCACAGAGAATAATAATAATAATCTGATTGAAAAAATGGGAGAAAACGAAGTAAAAGTTGTTGCATCCATCTTCATCTCTCAGGGTTGCCGTTTAATACACGTCAGGGTTGCCAAGTTAACCCGTCAATTGACCATTTAATGGGTTTCCCATCATTCACATTGATAATTTAAAAAGATCCTTCAATTCCATCATTGAAAATGCCAAAGAATTTTGAGCATTGAGCATGGCTGAGATTCCTCGACCTTTTCTTCCAGACCCAGACACTCACTGTATATATACGACGATTGCAAAAGAGCTTCCTAACCTTAGAAGAAGAAGTGCAATGAGGTGTATTATAGAGATATAATTCCAGGGAGACGCGCGTTCAGACACTCCAAATGGCATAGACACACCACAAGAAGAAGAAAAGACGATACGGTAGATAATGAAAAGGAAGCCCGCGGGTCATAATTGGCTGCCTTAAAAAGTAGAAGTGTAAAGTCTGGAAGAAATGTCATCATAATAATTGGATCAATCCTCGGTCCTCGTCTGTGGGGCAATGGAATTATAACCATTTTCTGGAGGAAGTTAAGGCGTCGGCTGGGATAAGAAATGTATTCAAAATGTGTTTAAACGGTCGACATGCAATTGAGCACTTTGGCGGAAGAAGAAGAGAAAGAAGAAAGCTTTGAGATGGAATTATTCAGACACATTAAGACGTGCAGTTAAGAGAAAGATATAAAAGAGCGTCCCAGTCGTTTTTATGAGCGGCTATTTTAGGGTGAAAAATAGGGACTCTCTCCCTGAGGGGAGTGGCCTCGAAATATGTAGAAAAGAACTCTTACTTTCTTCAACCATGTGAGTGTATTCCAAGTAATGATGCTCCCGTTTTAATCTCTTTTTATAGCCCTCGTTTCCTCTGTGTTTCACCTTTGAAGACCTTAAAAGTGTTCTTAAAAGCACACCTGATATAAGGACACAAAATTTAGGAGGCAAAACACGTCGTTTTATAATTGCATCCAATTACACATTCTACGATCATGCAGCGATTTTTCAGCTTCCCCAAAAACTGTCACAATCAATCAAAGTTTTTTAAAACGGCCGAAAATATAATTTTGTTTTATTATTATTTTCTCCTCCTCGCTGCATTCTCTCCCCAAAAATAAATTCCTCCGTGTGGATATATTGTAATTAAAAAAGAGACCCTAGTGATAATTAAAATGCTCCCGGGGCGCCTTCACATGATTGCGTATTCGAGGTGTCAACTCTGGAACGTCTTCTTCTTCCTCACATTCGTATAAAATATTCCCTTTTGTTCTTCTTTATGCAGATTTGGGATTATTTATATCCCGGAGGAATAATGTTTGCGTCATCTGCGTAGAGAAAACCGTCCTGCTGGAATAAATAATCATTTATCATCACCGCAGGAAAGAAGATTATCGAACGGAATTAAAAAACCTGTTGCCAAGCTCTGATAATAATAATAATGTTGTTAACCATTTTCAATTTACAGCACGTAAAAGAAATTAAAGGGAATTTATTGCCCTCCAATATGGGACATGCTAAGAAGTCCTTTGAGATTGAACCGTCAGATTATGCTACAAAAGCCATAACGGAAGGGGAGAGATATAAACCCTTTTTAGGAGCTATTGTTGTCACTAGGAGACTGTTTTTGTCGCTTCATCAGGAATAGAATAGACCGTTATACGGGGTGTATTGTCAATATACTCGTATGTCTTATATATGTGACTTAGATGTTATATAAATGATGTATTAATAGTCTTATTTCTTCCTATTTCCAGGCGCGTGAATCCAGCCCCAAGATGATCCTCCGGAAACTTTTCTTCGTCGCAGTCCTCATCGCAGGGGTGAGTAATCAAAATCATCATTTTAATGTTGACAGATTGGAGCGTAATTGTTGGCTCAATACGAGCAGGGATGACTCAGCATCTTGGGGAAAACGGGGGAGATGAAAGTTTGACGAGTTAACCATGGTATAAGAAAGTTGTTACTTGCTTTATGTCTGGCACAAAATATGTTTAATATATTCCAGTTTTGTCTTGCCGTTCCGCATGAGAAACTCTGCGTATGTAACAATATATAACTGGACTTTTATTCGCATTCTCCTCCGCCCCTCGTGTGAAATCAATACACGTTTTATTTGACTTACTTTTTTTCCGGGGAAAACGCTGAAATAAAGAAGCTCTGAAAGAATGAAGAAGAAGAAGTTGCGAAACACGAAAATTCTCCCTTTTATATTTTCTTTCTTCTTCTTCTGTGTCAAGAGCAATTTGGTTCACAGAGCTGCAGAGTCTGCTTTCGGTAAAATGACGCAGCTGACGCGGAATTTATATATTTTTCTGCGTCACGAAACCGACTTAAAGTTTATTCATCTGGAGAAGACGATTTGTAAGAGAAACACGGAATGAAATCAAGTCGACGTACGCATATATTGCAAAATGTATACGCGCTAATTATCGTGCGTTCAAGACATATTTTGCAGAAGGGTCAATTATAGATAATAATGGCTTGTTTAATGAACCTTCTCTTGTGCAATTTATCTTTCATCCCCTGTGTGTGTGTCATATCAAAAACATTCTTGCTGCTGATGGCAAAAAATTAAACGGCACCCGAGGCAACATTTTGAAAACACACTTTTTTCCCACCGTTAATGGTCGAAAAATGTCCCTTTTTTCGAAAGTCTTGAGATGAGAAGAGTGCCTTGAGCGAAACGTCGTATCCTGTCAAAAGAGATCCTTCATGGGATGCGCGCCGCGTTCAAATATAATAATAATAATCAATAATGACGCCGATCGGTGGAATGTATAATCGGGCATCACCTGCAGACAGCTTTAGCACTATTTCGTCATATCCGAGGTAGTGGTTAGGACACAAAACAAAGAAGAATGCACGCGCATCATGCCTAAATATAGACTCGATCATTGGGAGATGGCGTGTTAAGGAAACCGTTGCTTCACTTCAATCTTAGTATCTCAGTGTCCCATGTTATACTCTATTTGCACTGCTTTAGCATTTTACAACCGTTGAGTAGCATTCTTCATTTTCGCACTACTCAAGAAAAAAACCGTATCCAGAGGTGACGAGAGCGAGAAAAAATTGAAGCAGCAAGCGAGTGAAAGTTTGCTTGATCGCCCTTAGCTACAGCAGCAGCTCAGCTCAAACTTTGGGGCTGCTGCTTCACCTGCGCCGCGTATCTTGAGCCTGAGATATGAAGCTGCTGCTCCTCCTGCAAGAGTAAATTAGTCTGCCTAAGAAAATTGCTACCGTCGAAAGAAGAAAAACGCTTTTCCAACTTCTTTCTTTTTTGCCACGCTATGCGTCGTTCTCTTGACGCGAAGATTGACAGTCGTCGCCTTCTTCACACCGTGATCTAATCTTCTGAGAAAGGAGAATAATAATAATGCGTAAAAATGCGCGAAATGTCAAGTTTAAGAATGGCTGAAATTGCTTCCAGAGGTTATTAACACACTTGGAGAAGTAGTCTCCTCCGTCTTTCATTCGTGCGCATGCATGTTTTCTGTGCAAAAGCGGGGCCTTTTCTTTCTTTTATCATCAGTTAGCTTCCTTCTCCTCAGACTGACCGGAGGGCCTTTTTATATTTTTATATATTTCCTTCTCCTTTTCCCTGTGTCGGCAAAGCCCGCTCTGTAATAATAATGATAATCTCGAATAATGGGCTGAAAGGCAAATGAAGGAACCGAAATGAACATTCTTCCTTATTATTACAGATCCGGTTGCAGAAAATGGAGGCAATCTTTATCCAATCATTCTTTTCCTTCTTCATGCATAAGCGTTGACTCGGGTTTCAGCGTGAATAGCAATTAGCAGCTTTCGATGCTCATGAATTTCATTTCTTCAAAGGGGGGTCACGCCAAGGGTCATACACGTTAAACCCCCGGCACACACACACATGTGTGTGTATGTTTATAAGCAGGCGGTCTGTATGCGCCCATTAAAACAGCGAAGGGAGAAAAATCAACATAGTCAAGTGTTTTGAAAAGCCACCCCATCTAGCTAGAGAGGAGTGTTTTAAGTGGTTCTTCTACTTTCTCCGCTGCCTAGGAATGATTATTAGGGTTTGTGTTTAAACTTTTGGACGCTCTGCTGGACTTTCTTCCCCCTCCATTCCTGGAGTGAAATTTATAGTTCCACCCAAATTGACGTTATCTTGGAGTCCGATCAGAAGCAGGGAAATTGACCGTTTGATCAGGACATTTTCTTCTTCTTCGTTGCCATGTCTCCTTCCTTATATGCGCTCTTATAATCAGGTTTATAACTTTGGATACGCAAGCCTTTATTAGATGATGCTTTCAAAGCGGCACACAAAGTTTAGCACCCGGGCTGTAAAACTCTAATGCTCATTAAGAGATAGGGGAAGTAAAAGTGGAGTAGTGAATTTTCACTCACTTTTTTCCTCCTTCTAAGAGCTGATAGTGTATCAGTCAATCAATTAGGCGTATGATCGGAGGAGAAGACGACGCCATAACGGAGCGGCGGGAATTTATAAAGCCTGTTAAAAAAGTTACATTTTGGAAGCAGCTTGGGGTATATATTTTGGCCTCTGATAATGGTGCTGCTGCATACCATGGCTATAACTTGTACTTATAAATCGTCAATTTTCTCCTTACATTCCAATGGCGCGTTTAAAAAAAGAGCTTCTTCTTCTTCTTCCAAAACAGTCAAGGATTGGCGGTCGTAAAACCGTAATAAAATCATCCTCCGACCTTTGGAGAAATGACTTTTACTCCTCTCTCTTCCATGCAGTGAAGAGAGTTGTTAACGCAGTTGCAGCCATCAAGACATTAGAAATAAACGACTTCTCCGCCACGGGGGAAGTAATACAAGAGAGAGAGAGGAACCCATTTTTCCATTAAATGAATCTTCCACGATACCAAGGTTAATAATGCAACAAGAATGCAATTGGGTTTGGAAAAGAAGTCAATGAAGAGGAGCTCGTTCAAGGTCTAATATGATTGCCCAATAATAGTTATACACACACACACAGATAGGCATCAGAGACACGTACAAATGAAAATTGAGTTATCATTGTAAAGCGCATCTTTTTATAATAATAACCGTTTTCATTGTATTTTCTCTTCTTTCTTTCTTTCTCCCCTGCTGAGAATCGTTCACCTCACTCAACATTTCAATTTCAGAGTCAATTTTGGTCTTCCGGCTTTCCTCCCAGCGTGTCACCATATTATGCATTCATGGGGCACTTTTTCAACCAAATATTTTATACAGTTATTTATTATTCCGCCTTGCTTGCCCAATCGCCGCCGTGACAAAATGTGGAGGAATTTCTCCTCCCAATATGGCGGACACGCGACAAGACTGAATCTAATTAGTCACTGTGGGATGGATCACCTTTCACATGAATAATGCACGGATCAGACCACTGTGCAAGAGCAATTTTCTCCAAGTCTGTTTTGGCATTTGCATCAAACCCAGACCTCAAAATCATCCAGCCTTTAATTACATCTGCTGCTCCAACTTTCGCCTTCGCGCATGTCTAGTGCCCATGACACTAATAATAACAACTAAAGCAGGCATAAAACAGCCATAACCCGTGTCCCAGTCCTGAGTTATAATCATGGCAATATTATTATTTTATGAATGAGGGTGTGCTTGGGGTAGGCTGAGAGCGCTGAGCTAGGCAGCTGCTCTCGCTCTGTAATAACAATGATAAATCCATTTTCTTGCTGCTCTTATTATTATCATAGTCCATCGTAAAAGAAAGAAGACGGAGAGTACGTAGGTCGTAAAGTAGCCCCGTCTCTCCTCTCTCTCTCTCACTCACACACTCTCTAGGAAGCTTTAAAGAGCGCCCACTCTAGAAAGAATAACCAAAGAATTCTATATAACAGCACAACAAGAA
>LR139484.1:0-37063 GCA_900659605.1 Tisbe holothuriae | reverse complement strand
CTAAACTAGCCCTGCGGGGCTATTTGAGGGATGATAACAAGAATCTTTGAGATTACTTAAATAACCAGTTTTTGGGGCAAATGGTATCAATGCTCAACTTTCACACCATATTTCTGATACTGGATGGTCATGAAATTTTGTCCTCAGCCATTATAATATGTAAAATAGACTGAAAAACACTGTGGAACCCTTACTTTTTCTCTAAACATGTGTATGCCGATTTTATCGAGAGTGGTACGTCTTCTGCAATTGCACCGAACTAAGGAACATTTGTAAACCATAAGGTTTAATTTCAGAACAGTGAATATGACGCATACGAGAGCGATATCGCCGTGGTCTCGTTCTACTTTGACTCTCCTGAGGTGTTTGAATTCTCGAGGGAAGCGCGGCTCACTTGGGTCGGCTTCATCTCCCAGATCGGCGGCCTCATGGGACTCTGCCTCGGATTCTCATTCGTCTCATTCGTAGAGCTCATCTACTGGTTCTCGTACAGATTTGCACGAAACTTGTGAATAAAAATAAATGCGTTTTAAAACAGTTTTCCAATCACAGCGTGTATATTTTATTTTTCTTCAGGGTTGAGACTAAATATTTATGCAAAACCATAAACAGTCAAGGATAAAAGACGTTTATCCGTAGAAGAGCTTTTTAAAACGACCACTATGATGATGCTGTTTGCTCTTGCATTAATATTTCCTTCTTCATTATTCTTCAAACAGCCAGATATTTTATCATGAATAACAATATTGATTTCCAACAATCGACAGAGATGACGACGTGACTTCTTCTTCATTTGAAACTATAAAAATTGTGTTTTGGGCCTTTGTTCCAAACTTGGAAAACACACATACACACAGACAAAAATACTCCAATGCATAATTTACGTTCTTCTTCATGTTCTTATAATTGTCGTGGGGTCTTTTCAGTGAGCAACAAGTCGATCGATGTGCGAGTCATTTTAAATATATAATAATATGTATGGTTAAGATTAGCAGTATCGGATGCCTTAAAATCGATCAGGGAACACAACAACGTCTCTTTTTTTCTTCTTCATTAAATTTTCAAAATAAGTCTATTATTCTTTAATAAAATATAATTTTATCTAAGAATCCGTACGGGACTAGACTTTCCTTTTAAACATCGATATACTTTTGTTTCTTCATAAGAGTCCTCTTTACTCATCGTCAGAGAGAGGTTCGTATCTGGGCTTGGGAGGCGGGTTCGATGCAGCCGCTACAGAGGACGACGTCGTCACGCCGGCGGATATCTTCACTGGCGCCTCGACCGTCTTCTTCTCCATTGGCGCTGGCGACGAGGACGCCTCCTGCTTGCCGCCGCTCTCGGACGACGGAGGCTCGCCCTCGTCGATCACCATCTCGCCCTCAGATCCGGGCGAATCCGGCGGGGGAGGGATCGAGGCAGCCGGGGGACCACCGCCGTCCTCCAGCCTGCTCTTCTTAGCTGGGTGGTCAGAGTCCTTGTTGGCTTCAGGTGGGGTCTGAGTGTCGCCATTAGGAGCGTGGTTTTCCAAAGGCCGCTTCAGAGGGTTAGAGGGCGCTGAACTGGGCGCGGCGGATGACGTGGGCGTGTTCGCTACGCTCGTGGGCGCCTTGCTGGCCTCCGTCCCTGCAGGAACCTCATCACCTTTCTTCATCACCTCAGCGATCTTGTTCTTCACATAGTCCAGCGGTGACAGACCTCCCCTTGCCTTGGGATCGTGAGGAGGGCTGTTGGAGCGAGGAGGTGGCTGAGGAGCGGAAGAAGCCGAGGAGCTGTTGGCAGCAGAGGCAGAGGAGTTGCTCGAGGAAGCGGGAGTGGCGTAAGGTCCCTTGCCGGCGGAAGATAGCTCGGGCTTGGAGGTGGGAGACTGCTGCTGGGGCAGTCGTGAGATCATTCTCTCCTCATGTTGCTGCTGCGAGGCTGGTGGTAAACGGGCAGCAGACGACATGGCTGAGTGGGTTGTCTTGACCAACGATACTGCAGGTGACGAAGAGGAGGAGGCTACAGCAGCTGAGGAAGGGGCGGTGGAAGCAGCCGTCAAGGAAGAGTTAGCTGTCGAGGCGGCTGCAGCTGAAGAAGAGACAGGGTGGCGGTAGAAGGAGCCAGGCGCACCAGAAGAGGAATGTGTCTGGTGCAGGGCTGGCCCACCACTGCTTGGCGGATTGGGTGTGGGAATGGGAGAGGGGCCCTTACTGGAGGGGCCGCTATTGGGTCCAAGGCTACCTTCGTGGTGAGTAGGAGGATGACCAGAGCGAGAGCCGGGTCTGGAACCAGGGGCACTACTACCCGCTGAGTTTGGCGCTTGTCCGTCATCAGATGGACCGTTTGTCAGAGGACTCTTCCCTTTAGCCGCATTGGCCGCAGCGGCAGCAGCTGCGGCCTTCGCCGCGTTATCTTCTTGAGGTGTTGACGCCGCGATTTCAGCAGGACTGCGCCTGAAGGGCTTGGCACTGTGAGTCTTCGGCTCGACTGGAGGCCCACTTTTAATGCTGTGGTTGATGATGGCATCAATAAGCGTGGCAGCGGTCATTGTCCGGTCACCGTCAGCAGCCCTGCGCGCAAGTTCTTCCTTGGCGGCCTGGGCGTGAGCAGGGTTTATGGAAGCTGCAGCAGCAGCGGGTTGGCTGCCACTGCCCACTGCCTGGGCCGTGACTGCTGCCATTTTAGCCGCTGAAGATGAGGTGATTGTTGCAGCGGAACCAGACGAAGCCGTTGCCGATGGCGCAGGGAAGTCCCTCTCCATGCGCTCCTTATCCTGCATGAGGTACATCTGCTTAGCGCGCTCCGATCGCACCTGTTGCACAATTTGCGGCGTCGATGAAGCAGCCGACACTGACGGCGGAGGGAGTCCAGCCCGAACGGCAGCTGCCGAGACTGGCGGAGGCTGCTTGTGCTGCGCATTGGACGCGGCCACAGCCTTGGCATACCGCTCCCGATTCTTTTCAATTTCAAACTGTCTCTCAGCCGCATAGGATGCAGCTTGTTGTTGTTGTTGTTGTTGTTGTTGTTGCACCTGTTGCTGGTGTTGCTGTTGCCGGATTTGGGCCATTGCCACCATAGCAGCAGGTGAATTAGCCACTGCAGCAGGAAGCTTTGGCTGTTGCACGGCTACATCCACTAAATTAGCCAGTGCGGCGTTATTGGATGCACTTCCATCAGCAGCTGCTGCAGCCGCCGCGGCAGCTGCATAGGCGTGCCTTGGACTGCTGGTCTTTGAGATGGTCACTTCAGGATTGGTTCGGTAGATCTCCACTTCTCCCCTGTGGTGAGGCATTCCAGAGCCTGGTTTGTTCATCACTGGCTTGCCTGATGTGATTCCGCCTCCACCCCTGTGGATAACAGCTGCTGCCGCATTGGACCTGGCAGGAGGCGGTGTAGATCCAGGCAGGCCACCGCGTGGAGGAGACCTTGATCGAGATGCAAGTCCGGCGGCACCCCCGCTAGGATGCTGCTGAATGTACTTTCCATCGGCGGTCATATACATTCCAGCGGCAGTGGTGGCAGCATGGTAGTAGGCTGCGGAGCTGCTGGCCGGCCGTCGAGGATCAATGCTCCTGGGATCGATGGCAGCCCTAGGGTCCGTGACCATCCTTGGGTCGGACGTCAGCTGATGAGGCCGACTTCCACCACGATGAGGGTCATGGTTGGCTGCAGCAGCTGCCGCTGCTGCCACCACTCGCGGGTCCATTCTGGGGTCCATGATACGAGGATCGGCACGAGGGTCTCCTCTCAATTCAGCCCTGGGATCACGAAGGTCACTCCTAGGATCGCCTCTAGGATCACTCCTGGGATCACCTCGAGGATCACCCCTAGGATCACTTCGAACTAGACCTCGAGGGTCACCGCACAGCTCCCCCCTTGGATCTACTGCTCTTGGATCTGTCCTTGGATCTCCTCTTGGATCTACTGCTCTTGGATCTGTCCTTGGATCTCCTCTTGGATCTCCTCTTGGGTCACCTCTAAGCTCACCTCGCGGATCGCCCCTGGCATCGAGACCAGCTCTGGGATCTCCTCTGTGCTCCAGCACATACCTCGGATCACTTCTAATGTCGAGGGAAGCTGAAGAAGCTCTGTGATCTCCAATAGCTCTAAGTTCAGCTTTAGGATCCCCGCGTGGGTCCATAATCCTAGGATCGTATCTTGGATCCCCTCTTCTGATGTCCAACCCCGACCTGGGATCCTGCACCATGCGCTGCTGTTGTTGATCCATCAATCTAGGCCTGGGGCTGTGATCTCTGGACGAAAGTCTAGGCGGAGATAAAGGACGAGCCTCTCGGCTATCCGGTCGCCTCATCTCAGTGGAACGAGCCATCGCATAGTCGTTCATAATAACCTGACGAGAGCTGAGGTGCGGGTCCTGAGAGCTTGCTGAAGAGCTACTCGGCATTGGCGGGGCTCCATACGAGGCTGGTCTTGCAGATGGAGCTGTTCCTGGCGGGTAGCCTGCGTAAGCACTGGTAGCCGGGGATGTGGTACGCCGGCTGTTGTAATAGTGCTGCTCGGCTGCTGAAGGTGCCCCAGATGGCCCCACAAGAATTTGGTGCTGCTGCTGAGGAGATGGCTTCTTATCGTAGGGCGTACCATGGGTGATGGAGCCGCCCACCTTCTCAGGCTTCATCATCGTCGGGTCATAGCCCTGACGATGCATCATTTGGTTGACCGGAGTTCCCTGGGTAATGGAACCTGTCTGGATGCTGAGTGGGCGACCGCCACTTGAGAGCTTGGGAGACATTGACGGACCGACCGCTTTCGGAGGCCCCGGTTGTCTTCCCTGCAGATAGGTCATAGGCGGGGGTGGCCCAGCAGATCCACGCGTTGTAGCCGTAGCTGCCGATGGAGGTAGAGGAGCACCGCCGGCACTTCCAGGGCGTTGGTGTATAGAATTGGGTGACGGTCCGGTGCGATGCAACGAAGAGACTGCTCTGCCATCAGGACCATAAACCATAGGGGACGCACCTTGTCTCATGAACGCATCTGGGTTGGTCTGAACCTTGTTACCAGAGTGGGCGGGTGGTGGTGCACCAGTGCTGCGCTGTCCCGAGGATCCGGCACTGCCTGATCCAGAAGGAAAGTCGGTTGATAGACTTGGGCTGCTCCTGGGGTGATGAGGATTTGGCTCTCTGTAGTGACCTTGTCCCGAACCTGCCTGTGTTGGGCTTGGTTCGCGTCTTCTGGGCATGGACAAATCAAGCGTTTCACAATCATTTGACCCTCCGGAAGACGCAGCAGGGGCAGCAGGAGGAGCCATGGTTCCCCCTTTAGGTCTTGCACTCTGTTCCAAGATGTTATGGATCGTTGGGCTGACACTCTGCGCTCCAGCATTAGCAGCCGCCAGTGATAGAGCTGGGGCATGTGCAGAAGAACTCATATTGGCGAGGTGTCCAGCAGGTCCAGTTGACGGACCAGCGGCGTTACCATTGCTGCCAGCCGCCCCAGCCTGGTTCGAGGAGAGCGACCTTTCAATCACGCCCATCATCAACTCCTTGACAGTGATGACGTCTTTGCCTCCGTCCTTGGGGCCGTTTGTTGCCACCGCGGGCTGAGGTGGTCGCATCGCCGTCGCTCCAGGTGCCGCTCTGTAGGCGCCTGCAGGGGCGCCTCTCGCCCTGGGATCAGTGAACGTGGCCCTTGGCGGTGGTCCGTGGCCAGGGTTTCCCTGTAGCTGTGCCTGGTGCAGAGCCGCTCGCTCTGACGAAGCCATGGCTCCAGGACCGCGCATGTTCATGTAGTTTGGTCCAGCCGCTGCAGATGGATGTCCGTAGGGAAGAGCTGGGTTGCCCCTTCCACCTGGGGGTAGGTCAGAAGCTTCGTCAGCACTCATCTGAAAAACAGACACAAACAATAATCAATCCTTTTTACTATAGAATTAAAAAAAAAAACGTTTTACCGTTGCAGCACTGTCGTATTCCTCTTCCTTGGTTGGCCCTGTCCCCATCTGGGGTCTCTGCTGCTGCTGAGTCGCCGGCGGCGGCGGCAATGAAGCGTCAGCCTCCGTCTTGATCTCAGTCTTCACCTCCTCCTTCACGGGCGGCTTCATCTCGTTGTTGGTTGCGCGCCGGCCGTTCGGATCCTCTTCGCATGAGGAAGTCGAAGAGCCGGATTCCTCATCCGTAGAAAGAGTGGGTGGTTGGTCACCGGGCTGGTTAGCCTTAAAATGGATAGTAAATTTAGATATCGAACACGAGACTTAGGTGAACTATAAATTATTCTTACCCTCTTGAATTCGAGCACAATTTTGTCCAGCTGATGTTTCTTCCTCTGCTCATAGAAGAACTTTTTGCACGCTTCTGTCGTCTTGCTCCCGTCTAGCTTCTCGGCCACGGCCACCCAGTTACGTCCGTGAGCGCGCAAAGCTGCCTTGACGGCCTCCACCTCATCTTCCGTCCACGTTGCTGCCTTGGCATCCTTGCCGTCCTTCTCAACCTTGACGCTCTTCCCGCCGGACGAGCTGTTGTTTCCAGATGAGCTCGCGCTGGCGGACGGCTCCTCCTTGACGCTGCTGTTGCTGGCCTCCTTGACGTCCGAGGACGAAGTCGGGGCCGCAGGGCTGTTGGCAGCGGACGACGAGCTGATTTGGCTGATCTTCCGTGTGATTCTCAGCAGGCAGGCAGAGCAGCACTTCTTGGTGCCAGAGGGGATCTGCAGCTCGTTGGCGATGATCTCTCGGTTCTCCTTGGAGAGCGTCGTCCATTTCTTGGGAAGGTGTCGCAGGCGTCCTTTTACGCGTCCCTTGGTTGTGGTGCACGAGGGGATGGGGCAGAGGGTGCTCTTGCCAGGGCCGGTGTTCTTGGCTGAAAATAGGAATAAGGGCTTGTTTAGTAAGTGGCGTTTGAAAGTCCATTAGGAGGATGTATAAAGTATTATTAAAGTTCATCCGAGTGTAAGGAAGCAAAAGGGAATTGAGAAAGCTGAAAAGTTTGTTATGCGATCTAATAAAAAAAAGTTGTCTGCTCCTATTTTTCCTTTCTCTGATGTCGTGATCTATCTCAGAAATTATGATGATGAGATGAGAGAGAAAGAGATTTTTGAAGAGTAGAAAAACTAACTGGGGAAAAGTAAACACAGAATAGAGAGCAGGTTCTTCTTCTCTACTACTCTCCCTTCAAACATGATATGGTTTAAGACGCCAAGTCGGCGGTAGAAGCACTCTATTTGCGCTTCAATAACGGAGATTAAACTCGGCTCGAATAGAGAACTACTACTATACTACGGATGAAAATATATTCCTCTTCTCTTCTCTCCTCTCCCTTCCCCAAGGCCCAATGTTTACCTTTCAATGTTCCAGATTGAAGTTTCTATTATTAATCTGCTTTTGCAACTTTTCTCCCTGAAGGGCTAGGGGCAAAAATCCCCTAGGATAAAACATGGGTTAAAACAGTTGTTGACCAAAAGTTTTACCAGTGCAGTGGTTAATCAAGGGTTTAAGTAAAATAAAGCCATTAGGAAAGCGGCTTATCATGAATCTAGCTAGGAAGATTAATACATGAATATTAGATTAAGATCATCATATGACAAGAATAAAATAATATAATATTTACATTTTCTAGATATTGCGGAGTTGTGAAGCATGGAGGTGATGATCAAAAATGTCCTCCGAAAGTATGCTTTCCAGAATTTAACATCAAAACCTTCCTTCCTTCGATGAAAGCAATTTGATTCCCTCTTTAAATCGATTAAAATCCTATCCTCCTCCTCCTCCTCCTCCTCCAACCAAACAGCATACGCAAATAAAAAGCACGCTTGTAACTTCACCAGGAGCAGCAGCAGGACGACGATTCCCTTGGGAGAAGAAGAGATTTCATTTCTCGGCGGCCGCGGAAAAGATAGTTTTGAAACTCTTTTCTTCCCTGGAGCAAAGATATGAAAACCATGAGGTTTGCTCATGGAAAAGAAGAAAAGGCTTTTCATCATCTGTCCCGAATTCAGTTCTCCTCCAAACTCCGACCGAAAGACATGTTTGACTTGATTGTTTCTGTCAACGGAAGGCCGTTTCCAACGACCAGGGCGCTCATAGCAGCAAAGAGCGAATACTTTAGGTAAGAGGCAAAGTAAACAACCCTCCGATGACGAGCAAAAGAAGTTTAACTCTCTTATAGAGCTGTCCTAGCTACACCAGCACTAACCGTGCCCCTGAGTGGTGGAATGAGCCATCTTGCCCTCCCCGGAGTCATATCACACGATACTTTTGCCATTCTAATCGCCAGTAAGCGTATTCCGTACCAACTGCAGCAATCTATTGTAGCTGTACTTATCCAGGTGTTCACAGCAAAGATGGTTTCGGAGCTCTCTTGAACGATTCCAACATCTATCAAGTTTTCCTATCAGCTCAGCTGCTTCAAATGACCGAGGCCATAAGCGAATGCAAGGATTTTCTTCATAGACGTGCATCCACTGCTAGGATTCAGCCCCCGTCGCTAATAACCGCCCCACCGGTCTCGGCGAGGCACAAGGTGGTGCGACCCATTGCTAGCAAGGCAACTATAACACGGCCAACATTGCTAAATATGGGGAAAGAACATGTTTCCAGTCAAGCAGCAAGCTTTGATCTTTGGACTGGGACCGCTCCTATTCTAGAACCTGTGGTGCATCCTTGGGTAACTGAAAATAACCCTTTTGTAATTTAAGATCGGTCTACAATGGATTTTTTTCAGCTCCAAAGCCCGTTGTTCCTCCCTCCCAGACTTCCTTTTGTGAACCCACCGACCCTTCCACACCCACACTTCCTAAGCCGACCGTTTGTACCGGCGGCATCGTCCCCAGAGCAAGCAATTCCTACTCCAAAGCCAGAAGCATCAAGCCCTTCCAAAGCCGAATCCTCCCCGAAAGTCAAAGAAGAGCTAGTTTCGAATAACATCGTCCCAGAGGAGGACGATCTCGACAGCGATCGCATTGTGGACATCAGGGTTGACGGCGACGACGAATGCGATGAGGACGACGATGATGACAACAAGAGTGAAGAAAGGCTCTCGAAACGGTTTAAGCTCGCAGATTTTAAGGAAGCCCTGGCCGATAATGGAACGATATTTGACGTGGCTGCGTGTGACGGGCCCGTTAAATTTCATAGGGTGCCAAATCCAGGTGAGGCGGAGGATGATTTTAATAAAGAAAGAGCGCGCGTCAGAAGCAGGCTCCCGTTTGTTGCAGTAATGAGCTCCAATGATGACGACGACGCAGAGCCCGAGGACAAGAAGGCCGACGAGAAGCTGTACGTTTGTCTGTTCTGCAAGCACACGTTCAAAAGCCACTACTGCTACCAGAAGCACAAGCGGAGGCATCTCAACCCGCTCACAGTAGAGTGCAAGAAGGAAGAGGTGAGAAGGGAAGCAAAAATCAATTTTGCTTCAAAGGCTTCTTCTTCTTCTTTCGCATCTGATTATGTATTCTTATCGATATTCCAGTCAATATCATCGAAGGAAGCGGGGGATGACGTCGACGAAGAGGACGAAGAAGCAGCCTCGGACTCCCCACCGCTCTACGGCAACGAGTCCGAGCGCAAGTTGCGCATCCTCAAGGACATCAACGTGCAGTTCTTCCCCTGCAAGGTGTGCGGCGCAAAGTTCCCCAGCTACTACTTCGTGCACAAGCACAAGAAGATGTGGCACAAGGCGGAGCTGGAGGAGGAGGAGCGCAGGGAGAGGGAGAAGCGGAAAGGGTCGAACGGGAACAAGAAGGCATGAAGAGGCCGGCCTTATGTCAATAAAACATGCATAAAGAAAACAAAGTGGGCCTAAACAAAGCATTCTCTCCTTCCATTCGACTTATCTGCACTTTTAAAGCATTCCCCTAAGCGGTTAAAGGGGAGAGAGAAGAGTACAGATGGAATGTCGTAAAGATATTTCCTTCCCTCTCTTTTCGCAATATAATGGGCCATAAAATGAAACGGGAGGAACGACCACGTTCATTTCGGGTCAATGTTTTGAAAAGAGTTTGACTGTTCGCTGACTCATTGGTATGCACACGACGACAATGGCCAATTTCGTCGTAGATGAACTTGCATTTAAATTCGTCTTACCTTTCGAATCTTCCTCTTCATCGGAAGACTCAATCGCGCCACGTTTCTTGTCACTGAAAGAGAACAGAATATGCTCATTAATGGATACAATTCATATTTTCCTCCATTTCAGTCTCACCCGTCGTCCTCATTCTCCGTCTTGACCTCGCCCTTGACGCCGGCCGGCTGAGGCGTGCTCCGGTTTGAATTTCCCGCGCTGTCGCCGCCGCCCTTCTCAGACTTGATCACGCCGTCGTCGCCCCGCTGGTTGCGGTGGCGCGTTACAACCCCGGAGGGCATCACGTTGTCGGCAGCGGCGGCGGCAGCGGCTGCAGCAGCATGTGCGGCAGACTGGCCTTTGCCGCGAGTTTTGCGGCCTCCACGGACCCTGAAACGAAGGAAGGATAACATAGTTTTATGTTTAAGACTATTGTGTTTCTTTCTTTTCTTACCTCCTCATGAGCTGTTTGTAGTTCTCCGTCTTCTTTGAGAGGTAGTAGTATTGCACGCAGTCTGACACCGACTTGCGCTCCAGATTCGCCGCAATCTGTCCAAAATTCTTTGGGTGCAGCAAGTATTTCTCCTTGAAGATCTCCTTTTCAGACTCGGTCCAAGTGTTGAGGAATTTGCGGTCGTTATACTCTCTGCGAAGAAAGAGGTGAAGGAGAAAAGAATGCATTAATATAACCTTGAATGTCCGTTTGATTGTTCAGCTTCTTACTTAAGCGGGTCATGCAGAAGTCCGTTGTTGTTGGTGAATTTTCTCCTCCGTTCCTCCGGCGGCAGCAACACAGGTGGGATCACAGCGTAGCTGTGCATCTTTTTGTCCTCCATCTGAAAGGGATAAAGATGGCATTAATAAAGTAAAATCAATAACATACACATAGTCCAGAACGACGGTAATACCTTCTAGAGAAAAGAATACATATTTGACAAAGTTGCAAGAACAATGCGATTATTGCATTGTCTTTTACAATGTCGATTTTCATGTATGCCAGAAAGGAAATCAATAACGTACAATATTGTTGTTCCGGTAGAAAGAACGTTAGTCTGCTGAATACATTAGCAAATGACATTTAAATGTGAATATAAAAAAGTACACTAATTCTCCAATATCGTTAATGTGTCCATTGAAAACCAATTATAGTAATCGAAACTGTCCCCTCAGCAACTACAACATTTTTGCTAATAAATAGTAAATGAGCTGCTGACCTCCTGCTCTTGCAGCCGCTCTATCACGTCCTCAATGTCAGCCTCGGACCGGACCGCGCCCCTCGTGCCCAGCCTGTGGTCGCGCTCCTTGTCCTCGCGCTGCTTCCGCAGCTCCGGGAAGATCTTCTCGTACTGCTCCCTGTTCTTGGCCTCGCGCTCCTTGCGCCGCTTCGAGTTCTCAATCTTCTCGATCTTCTTGGTCCACGTCGTCATCAGCTTGGCGTACGTCTCAGTCATGTAGATCTCGCGCGCTTCGCGGGCGTCGTTGCGGCGGTGGAAGTGGGCGACGAGGTGCTTCTTGAAGTGGTCATGGCTGAAAGAACAAGAATGGGTGTTAGCTTAATGTACTTTAAAAGCCGACACAAGTGAAAGCTACTTTGATGAAAGGCGTTTTGCGCAATCTCTTTGTCGGACTTGATTACTTCACAGTTAATCGGAAATGCCAAAGAAAGTCAGGAAAAGATTCCCCGGAAAAGGTCGCTACAAAACAATAGATCAATGGCCACAACGGCCTTGCACACAAACAATATCCTTTTAATTGTGTCGTGGTTTCCTTACGTTCTCCTATTCTCGTAGTACACGTCAGTGTCCGACGGCTGGTTATAGAGCGGCAGGTCGTTGAGCGGCGCCAGCTTGCTGAGCGACTGCTGCGACTGGTGCGCGCGCTTCCGGTTCTCGGCGTAGACGATCTGCGCGATGCTCTTGGGCCGTTCCTCCTCCTGGTCCTCGTCCTCATTGGGGTCGGAGCTCGTCTTGTTGGCCGCCTCCTCCAGCTCCTGCTGCTTCTTCTTCAGCTTGGCGATCACGGACTCGGCTTTGGCGATCTCGCGGTCCACCTTGGTGATCTTCTGGAGAAGAACGTCCTTGGTGGACTTGAGCTCATCACGTTCGGAGGGAGCCTCGGGACCCGTCGGAGAGATCTGCTCAACCTGGGGGTGGTAGCCCGACTCCTGGAAGAAACATTTATTTACATTAATCTTTCATTTTACTATTGTTCCAGTGCATAAAAATTATAAAGATATCTGGTTATCATAAACTAAAGCATTGCTGCAGCGCTCATCTATCCCTGCAATGCACCCATTTGATTATACGTAATTGGCCATATACGAATATCATCAACATAAAAAGATATCTTCCCGCCTGTCCGTCTGCACCACATACACGGATCATACATGCATGCAGTCGCCATCAAGACTACAGAAACAACACGGCAGCAGCAGCCGCAGCAGCAGATTCGGACTCATTCATCAAAAACAGAACAAAAAATCCCATCAGCCGTAATCGATGTTGGCAGAGGAGCCAAGAAGCATTTTCATCCAACCGCGTAGAATCGAAGCAGTTTGTGCATTTATATTTAAGTGGTTCTCCCGTCGCCATTTCCAAGTATTTTATATATCTATATAACGAATCCTAGCCAACAAATGATGGAAGGGAGATAAGGCAAGAAAGAAGAAGAAGAAGCTGCCAAAAGCTTTTTCAACCTCCTCTTCTCCTCCTCGTTCAAAGCAATGATTTCAGCATAACTGCATTGCTCGTTGGCGTGCGGGCTCGCGTGTGTGGATAATGGCAGCAGCAGATCCCCTAATAAAACTCAGCCCAGCCATCGGGTCTTTCTTCTTCTTCCTTCTCGCCAGGCAACAACATTCCTTTCGGGCCCACGCGGATAGACAGCAGAGGCCGATTCCAGGAACACACCCATATACCAAGTGGCTGAAACCGATCTCGGAGCATCGTCAATGGGTTCTTTTGAGTCTGCGTTTGCCGAATCATGCATTAGGGCCTTCTCCTCACTCTTTCCACTCGCTACACTCACTACTCGATCTTGTGTTATTTGTACTCAGTGAGCAGCTTCGTTCCCTTGTCGTAACCTCCAATGGCCCGGAGCATAAAGATGAGAAGAAGAAGAAGTTGAGACGTGAACGAAAATACACTCTGTGACCTTTGCACAGCGCATTTCCACTACAACACTACTTGTAACAGTCATGCTGCTTGCTTTTGGAACGAACCAACACCAGGAATAAAAAAAATACATTAAATTTTATATGGCTTAGCTAGCGTGCGTATTCTTCGGCCATGAAGACCGACCTTTCTATTATATCGTGCAGGAAGAAACAAAACTTTAAACATACTTAATGCAGAAAATTGATTTGATAATTAATGCAATGATTGGAACGATTTAATTCAGTTTTTGCATCCTTCCATAATGAAGGCATCGTAGGGAGTCAAGTCTCCATTGATCGTCTGAAAACTTGCTCAGCCCCCAACAACGTGAATCAAAAATACTGATCATAAATCAAGCTTTATTGCCAGGCTAAACCAGTACCAGCCAATTTCTCTCTCCTTTGCTTGTAGTGGGAGAGAGAGAGAGAAAATCATCTTAGCAACCCACGCCCTTCATCCAACATTATTACTACAGTCACAGTTCAGTGTAATGTACAGTGTATAGGAAAAAAGATGTAGCAATGTGCATGAACACAGAGCGGACAACTGCATAGCTCACACTCGTAAGCTAAATAACAACAATGTGTAACGTTCTAGTTTTTATTCTCCCACAAAAGCGGAGCAGAAAATCATTTTCCAATGCAGTGTGAGAAATGTAAAAGTCTCAATACGAATATTTTTCCAATACTATTCACACTCCTTCTCCTTTAATTTGGCTTTAGCACGCTCTTGAAAATCGATAGCCACATAAAGTAGAAGGAATTTCTTCTTTTCCTCCTGTCGACAGTCACGGAGAAATGCAGCAACGTATGTATTATTATGTTTCCTAAAGAGCGTATACTGCGTATTTTGCATGCTTT
Source organism: Tisbe holothuriae (assembly GCA_900659605.1). Classification (NCBI taxonomy): domain Eukaryota; kingdom Metazoa; phylum Arthropoda; class Copepoda; order Harpacticoida; family Tisbidae; genus Tisbe; species Tisbe holothuriae. Next base: position 23,059 of record LR139484.1, on the reverse strand, counting down.
ATGAAGAGGACAAAACAACTCGACGTCATTAATTCTCATTGCAACAAGCTAAACAACAACAAGGTGTAATTAGAGCCATGGCGATTAGCATGAGTGGCGATAAATTAAGTAAATACAGATAAGAATGATTAGAATGACAATGTTGTATATTTCACACACAAGTTGTGTTATAAAGAAAGGGCTAAGAGAGCCATTCGAATATTCCTATGGCCACTCTGTCAAATATATGCCAATATTGGCCACTTTACGGGCATTAAAATTTCGAAAAAATGACCGATCTGTGAGTTTGAGTAGCTCGTTATTTAACTTTTTTTTCGTCCTTCTCTCCAAGGAGTTGAAGAAATTGTGTTTACACTGGACTCGTTGGTCTTGCAAAATGTATTTAGGTCAGCTACAAATACACATTCTCTCCCATTTATCACAAGTCTTCTGTCAATGTTATCGCTCGCCTCACATCCCTATTTCCCTCGAAATCCAGATAAGACTTTTATTCTAGGCATAAACAGAGAGTAATGTGTTTGGTTAACAACGTATTCCATGATTCATGTGTGGGATAATTGTCTAAGTGAGCAGAGCACTCAAGCACGTGATATGTACGTGAAGGTGCTTAGTTGACATGGAAATATGTTTCTAAGTTACGTTTGACGAAATGTAATGAAAATGTCAAAGTGCGCAAGATCATATGCCGGCAAAAGAGAGATTGAGCTCAATCTTATTACATTCACTTATTAGGTCCCTAATCAGGCCTCTATATCAAAGAGTCCTCACAACTTTAGATAATCTAAAGTGATGATACTCAAAAAAATCGTACATAGTACTTACACAATATAATAAAACAAATGGTATTTAGACATAAGAACTATAAATCATGTGCTCTGCATTCTGATCACTTCCTTTAAGACATCGCATCGCCGTAGAAAATTCTATGTTAGACATGTTTCTTAAAGAAATTGTTCAAAAATTAACTGCGTAGAGCCTTTTTCACTTTTCAGCAAAAGAAAAAATGACTTTAAGCTGGTTTGGCACCTTGCCATTTAAGAAGAATATACAAAAACGAGAATGCTGAAGGTAGTAATGCTACTGCTATATTTTTGCAGATATAAATTGGCCTGGGGGAAAAGAAGAAAAGAATAGGAGCAAAAAGTTGAATTTATGAGTCTAGGCAAGTTTCCTTTCCTTGTATTTTCTCTTTCGGTTCTTCTTCTTGTGTTATTAGCGTGAGTAATGACCTACAGGATTCTTGAACTTGATACAAGAGCAGCGAAGCCAAGATTACAATTAAACTGCCATTCGATTCTAGAAAACATTGTTAAACATTGTCAGCGAAAAAGCTAAAAGAGGCAAGCCTTGCTGCAGTTACCAAATTGCATGAACAGAAAACCTGCACATTCAAAATCCTCAATGAAGCTCAGCTCTAGGTGTTGTTATCTCAAGACACTCTTTCTTACCTTCACAGCCGTGTCAATCCTAAGCGGTTCACTAAGAGGGGCCGCAACCGCCGCAGCTGAGGGCGGAGGCCCACCCACCGCCGCATGATGATGAGCAGCATGAGCGTGGAGGTTCACAGCCGCCTGCTGTTGCTGCAGCGACACACCGTAGCTCAGCCTCGGCCGCTTGGGGTGATCCGCCACCGCGGGATGTAGACTCAGCACCGCTCCAGGGTGTTGTCCTCCGCTGCCTCCAGCTGAGCTGCCCTGTCCCGATCCTCCTCCTCCCGCGGCCATGTTTGCTGCATTGACCTCTCTTATGTAAGCGGACTCGGAGCTGCAATGAAGAAAAGAGAAGGAGACGTCGTTATCAGTGGAGTAAGAAAGTGTGCAAGGCGTTGACCCTGCTGTTGGGTCGTTGACAGAGTCATTACAAAAGGGGGCTCCACTTGTGTGTACGTACAAGTAGTAGTAATGTGTGCGTGCACGAAACGCATTTTGCTAATGCTCTCTCTTCTTTCAGCAATAAAAGGTTGGAGCAGCTTCACTTGTCGTTTTCCGTCTGTCATCTGCCACATGTGGGCAGGAAAATATTAACTTTTTAGAGTTATGTGGAGAGGGAATAAAGGATGAAAGGGGTATGAGATAATAATAAAGGGGCAAGGGGGATATGTGGAGGGGGAATAAATAACAGAAGTCACAATATGCACGGGGCTCCCTCTCTATCAATTGAGTTACAGGAAAAGAAGAGAGGGATACAACAAATGGTTTTTTGTTTATATACGACATCAACCAGAGAAGAAATTAACATTGACATTCATCTCAATTTTCCTTATCTGTTGTCAGCTTGACGTGTCCATTCGTGCGTTTGCAAACTTTTAAACCAATATTCAGATTATTTGAAATGCAAATTCTGAAGTACACACATTCCAGCAGTTGTTAATTTGAATGGCAATACTAGTATTTAGCTGCCACCTATACTCTGTACATATATAAAAAATACAACAATGTTTAAAATAATCCATAAGTTTAATGAGGGTACCAAAGTCCAAACAACACTGACTGAAAATACTGGATGTTTTATACTGTCAGGGTTGTACAAAATTGTGTTACTATAAATTTAGCCTTCCTTTTTTCCTTCCCTCTCCGTTGTCAGGACTACTGTTGATTAAATCCGGGTGAAAGTAGTTTTTCATCCAATGTGTATATAATAATCTGTTCTTTTAAGCCGAGGAGAGAAGTGATGATGTTTCAATAAGGGATTCTTACGAGATTGTCAAGGCTTGCAACTGACATAAAACAGACTTTTAACCTGATGCTTTAAGTGTTTATATTAAAAGAGAGCGAACGTAACGAAATAACATGATATTAAAAACAAAGGACTTGATGCTCACCGAGGCGAAGACGCAGAGTTGAATAATACGTTCGCCCACTCGTTGCTGAGCACAGATAGGGTATTATTGTGGGCTTTTGTGGCTTATTACGTGTATTATGTCCGGTAGGTAAGAGTAGAGACCATCCAAACAACAATGAGAAACGAACAACGGAGGAAGATGTAAAAATGGTTACAGCAACACAGCAACGACGACTAGCTGGAGGAGGAGGAGAACAACAACGAGAGAGAGAGGATGAGCCGAACCTTTTCCAAGAGGAAGACGAGGTAGAAGCAGACACGGTCGCGCCGGCACTGAAGCGCAGACCCTGCGAGGCCGAGAAGACCGACGACGACGACGACGCAGCCGAAGAGGTCGTCAGCTGCGTTAGTGGCGATCTTGGCCGGCCTGGATGTCGTTTGCTGGCGTCCGAGGCGGACACGCTGGCCATTGAATAGAGCCCTCCCGTGGATGAAGGGGACGGGGACGAGGACAATGTCGTTGCAGGAGGAGGGAGCAGCCAGGATGGCGTGCCGCAGTTTGCTGGGGGTTTGTAAGAAGAGGACGTTCCACGGGGCATGAATGGGGACGACGATGGGGAAGGGGAGGGGCCGCTGGCTGATACGCTCCCGCGTTCAAGGAGCTTCATCGACGACGATGAAGACGCCGAGCTACAGAAGGATCGTTAAGAGAGAAAAAATGTGTCTGAACACCCCATGTTAGTAAACGAGTCTATCTGCCAGCATGACTTACCCATAAGCGTGTGCTGCCCCCGGATGCCGCATGAGCCGCACTGCCGGGGACGATTGATGTTTCTGCTGATGTTGCAGCTGCTGTTGAGCGGCCACGGCGGCCATGTTGGCCGCGGCGGCGCGTAGATCTGAAGGGGACGGCCGGTGGGGGTCTCCAGGCTGGAACAGAAAGAGAAGAGAGATGGTCATCATAACTGCACCAAGTCATACTACGATCGTTGAAGCAACATTTGTTGACTGCATGACATTTCAAGTGTACATTGTGAACATGTTGAATAAATTTAGCCTCGTCATTCGCCATGATTCAGTGTGAAATTGCACAGTCACCGCGAGAGGAGATTTCTAATGTGCAGAAGAAGATTGGAAATGAATCGTTACCAACGAGTACTCCAAATGGTGTAATGCAACAAAGATCGTGCGTTTTAGCTGCGTGTGTTTTGTCATCCAACAACCTTGAGTACTTTATCAACGAGAACATGTCTTCTCTACATTTTAAACGCTTAATTTACTCTTTTGAAGCAAGCGTAGAATTAACTGCTCGTCATTAGCGAGCCAGCTCAAAGAGTTTTGCAGGAGAACAAGGAAGCTGTTAACTTGTACAGGGCATAAGTTTCAACAAGTAATATTCGAAAAGTACTAACAACGATCTTAGAACAGCTTGCTTCATACTTTCCCATCTTTAAAGATATGCGGTGGTCACTTTTCTTGACGGATTCTACGCGGTTGCAAGCTGCTTTAATCGAACATTTCGAGGCCAGTGTCCGTGAAAAATGGAAAAGCAGGAAAAGAGGGACGGAATATAAAGGGGCTTTTCTTCTTCAGTTTTATGTTCTAACGTATCCATGGGTCACACTGCAAGGGAAAAGGGATTCTGACGACGACGTGACTTGCCGGAAAGAGGATAAAACGAGACCCAGACATGACGGAACTTCCCATTCTCTGCAACTTTTCTGTTTCTTTCACTTTTCGCTCCGGGGATTTCTTCTTTCTTTACCCTTTATTTTTCCAGGGCACATTACGGAAAGGAAAACTTTGTCTGCTACAATGGAGGATAATAAGGGCAGCAGGTAAGGGGCCAAAATGCTTCAGGACAACCTTAATTGCCCTTCTCTAAATAAAGACAGTACCAAGTTTGATGAAACAGCAGAAAAGTTTCCCAATATATTCCCTGCTAGGTCGGAGAGTTACTCGTTTGATCCTATGCAACAGTCGGACCGGTAAATTGGCTTATGAAGAAGTGAACCGCACTCTTTGACTTCGCATAAATTCTTTACGCAAACAGCAGCTCAAAATGTCACGCAAATATTTCATTTATATATATATACCAGAGAGCAAAAGCATGGGGAAATTGGCTTCTGAAATATAGGGAAAGAATAGAAATCTGAAACATTCTTTTCTCGTATCCCTAGAGGCAATCTAAGATAAGACCTTAGCAGGGACTAAAATGTGTACAATATTCCTTTCTTCTCTCTCTGTAAAGCCTTTTTCTGATCCATCTCCGGAGAAAGGAAAGGCATCAAACGAGCGAGAGAAAGGAGGAGGAGAATGACGGGCAAGAATTTCCCTTGTGCAAAAGGGAGGGAGTGAGTAACTGCAGACCTTGCAGCCTTACAAACAGAGCTGCTGTCTGCCAGTGTAGCAAGCTCGCTCTTTCGTTCATTCGCTCAATTCTTCATCTCTTCAGACCTTTGTAGTGCATACAATAGCTGATAGAGCACCCTCCTCTGTGCACGTACGTCTTCTTCTTCTTCGTCTTCTTCTCTTGGGGAATCGATCAGAAGTGGGAGAAAGAGCTTTTCTCTCTCTTCTCTTAAACGAGTTTGGTTAAGCTTACTCAGAGGCTTCTTCCCTTTAAACTTTACAGGCTTCAATATTCGAGAATAAAACAGATGAACCAGTTAGTACATTATAAATATAAAGATTGTTTTACGGGGTAAAGACTATCACGGTATAATATTGCTTAATTCATTGGGCTGGTGTGAAAGTCTGAATAACTTTACATGTGCACTGCATGGCACATCTGGTAGTTTCAGGTGTAACTTGTTTTTTTCTTCTAAACACCGCACATTTGCGTGCATGACTCGAACATCAGATTAATGACTGAGTTCATCACGCGAGTGTCTCAAACCGCCAGCAAAAGTAAAATACGTCATCATGTTAGATCTGCATTTTTAATTCAAGTCTTGCTAACCTTGTACTCTCATTCATTGCAATCTTGATATCACTTATTAGAAGGTACAGTCTACTATATTTAAGAGTATTGATTAGTACCTTAAACGTTTCGCAATGAAGTACTACTTGCTTTAGCCAAGCTTATTTTTGAACTTTCTTTCCTTCTCTGACTCATGCATTATGAAGGCAACAACACGGCGGTGTCCAGCGGGAGTGAGGGAGAGAAGCATTAAATATTTAGAGCAGGAAGAAAAGAAGCGCGATCCAAAGACAGGCTAGGGCTTGCTTGCCCTTTACAATAAATTCGATCCTACTCTTGATATTTGGTCAAGCTGACATCATTAGTTATTAATGAGCCGGCATTGGCCGTCAAGTGATCATAGCCAATAATGTCAAATATGGATTTTAAAATTAGGGGGAAATTGTATGCAAATTAGGAGAGTAAAAAGTGACATTGTACGTCCTACATGTAGAATTGGGAAGGGGCATTTACATTTACAAGTGTTTGAATGTACTCGTTACTAGTGTACCAAGTTCCCTACTTAAGTCATACATTATTATCAGAAGCATTAGCAGCTGCGATGCGGGGGTGAAACAAATGCTCGGTTATAAATAACATTAAAAAAACTTACACTCCTCAGCGGGGGCAACATAAAAAAGAAAATTATCCAAGGGTTCTACGCAGCTTAACTGTTTTATTATTTATATTGACATGTGCAATTATATAATAATACAGCAATAAATAACTCTGTAAGATCAAACTCTTCCATTTTCATTTTATGAAATACATTTTCATTGTAATTGGGTAAAAATAGAGCTCTCATCCAAATTCCTCTTTTACACTATTCTATAGTAGACTTGGCGGGCTGGTCCCTCCATGACAATAAAGTAGGAAAATCATAAAAAGCAACATCACTTTATGTACATTACACACAGTCAAAGACTTCAGGGACTACCAAAGAGAATATAGAGGGAAGCAAAAAGTAACAGACACCATACTTAAGCTCCGTCTACTCTCTTATTCTGTTAACCCTAAAACAGCTCTCTGAAAGAAATGGTCTGAAGATAGAAGCGCCTTCTCCTCCTTCGCTTTTTATTGCAGCTCTCTTCCGCTTCAGAAATCGCAATTTTTGGCAGCAGAGTCCTACAGTATTTTTGCCTTTTTTCTATCTAGCGAAAAAGGAAAATGCATTAAAGGGCCACAAGGAAAAAGGATATTGCCATCAGCTTAAAGACTTAATATTATGTCCCAGAGGCTGAACTAGGATGAAGGAGCCCCAGCAAACTTTAAGTTTAGACAGGCCTTCTTTGAGACGGCATTGAATAAAGTTTAACATACTCGACAGTGACGACGCTAAGAAATTTCTAGTCTTCATTCTTACCGTTGATCTGACAAGGTGTGCGGCGGCCTCCCGCGGGATCGAGTAAGTCATCACTGTGCTCGCCGTCGTGTACCCGAGCGCAGTCGTATACGCAGCCGGGAACTGCTGCTGCGCGGATGTTGTGTACACTGGCGCAGTCGTGTATGCAGCCGGGAACTGCTGCGAGGACGTCGTGTACGAGCCAGCAGCAGCGGCGGCCGCCGCCGCAGCCGCTGCATGCTGCTGTTGCTGAGCCGCAGCCGCTGCATGCTGCTGTTGCTGAGCCGCAGCCGCGTATCTGGCCGCGGCCATCTGCTCACTGCTTGCCGAGCTGACGACCGCCTGCGGCAGCTGTGCCCTGGGGAAGCCACCCTGGTTTATGGAGTAGCTGGGCTGCTGCTGCTGCGGGGCCCTCCCGATGTGGAGGCCTCCTCCACTCGACACTGAGCTGGCTGGATGTTGTTGTGCCTGCGCTCGCAGATTCGCTGGAGACAGCGAGGCTGCAGCTACCGAGGATTCGTACACCTGGGCGCCTCTGCAAGTAGTAGAAGAAGAAAAAAGAGGTTATAATTACATGATGATGTTGGCATTTTCTATTATTTTGTCTGCTTTTGGATCTAACCGGGGAGTATTTTTGTTCGATCCGCTTGCTGATGCAGCGTGGAATATGAAAAATGATCCATCTCTTTTTCCATCTCCATTTCCTTTCTCTGCCTGGTCAGCAGAATTGGAATTGATCTCTGACGGAAACTCAAACAACATTGGACGGATTAAAAATCGAAATGAGGAATGGAGGAGGAGGAAGAAGAAGAAGAGAGATGACGACGATTGGCCTTCGAGCCTTTCTTCCGGTTGGAATTAACATTGAAAGGCTGACGTCGCGGAAGAGAAAGAAAGGAAGGCCAGACGAGAGTAAAAGTCTTGCAATAAAGAGTTGTAGAGCAGTGAGCCCTTCCACTGGTACAAACTCATAAATAACTGGCTGTTCTCTGTCTGCATAGCTCCAAAGATTTCAAATGTTTCTTGAGGCGACATAGAAGAAAATACTTTTGCCGATTCAAGAACGTCGGCCAAAAAGGAAATCTTAAATTCTCGAGTGCGAAAAAGGGGCTTTTGGACCGACGAGGGAAAATATAAAGAAGAGAGAACTTTTTGCCTGAAAATCGAAGAAAAAAGGAACATGGAAAGAGCGAGGCAAAAAAATAACTGGACACTTTTGTTGCAGCTTGCTGGAAAAAAGACAGTTTCCTTCTTTTCTTAAAATACACTGAAGAGTGGCCGTTTACTGTCGCATCTTCCGAAACACAACAACCTCCGAAAGCCTTGTCTGACCCCGGTGCCAAATCACTTCCAGGCCAGTACGAAATCATATCGATAACTTGCTGACCGATCCGACATAAAATTAATCTCCCTCCTCCATTGCCAAGCGGGGACCGTCCGAAACGAAAAGAACGCGAACGCCGCGTAGAAACTCGGGAAATGTAATCAGCAGCAGGAGAGGAAAAATCGATGTACCGTATTTTCTCCAAATGCTTAGATAGTAGTAATATTCTGGTTTCTTTGGAACGATCACACAGCTTAATTGAATTAATGTGTGATACCAGAGCGGAAATCAACGGGATAGAAAACAAAGCTAAGATCGTATTTAAGGGTCAACTGTGAAACTTGATGCGTGCAGCATGTATTCAGTTATATTATTAGGTCACCATCAGCAGAAAAACACAATCAATTATGAAACATGGTTGCATGCGTACATTATTCAAAGCCGATGGCGGCTCTCTTCCAAGATTGTAAGTTTGTTTAAGACGGTCCCCGCATATAATATCTGAGTCTAGGCTTCTAAAATGCCAATGGCGGACGTGTAAGCCTGGTGGTTAACCCATGTCGTATAAAGGCTCTCATAATAGTTCGTCATTACACTGGATCAAAATAGTATAGAGTTTCTTGACTGGATGCATGTTGCCACATTTTTCCTGCAGAACTTTTTAAAGCTGGCTTCTCTACCAGATTTTTCTTCCTTTTTCCCCGCAAAGTCGCTTTTGCGTTCAAATGGCTAGAAAATCTTACAAAAGGAAATTGTACACGAAACGGCAAGAGGAAATTTAAGCCTTCTTCCTCTTCTTCATTTCCTCAAGTTCGAAGCTCTCCCGAGGAAAAAGAAGGGAGAAGAGAGAATCAGGTGGTGCCATTTCCACTTCGTTAAGTCAAAGTCTGAAACGACAAAAAAGTAGCAAAAAAATAAAGTGCTTAAAGCTGCCAAACTCATGAAGCTGCCACCGAAAGAGAGAAGAAGAAGTGTAAGTAAGCTGCTGCTGTTTTAAACCAAGCTGTTTTGTGGCTTTATACCCCAGTCGCTTGCTCTTTATTTCGAAGCTGCCGTGCCGTCGTCTCAATATTACCCCCCTCCTTCATCTACTTGTTCACTGCGCTATTTTTCCTCCAGAAAGAGCGAAAGATGATCTATATATTTAAGTCGTGGCAATAGTTAAGGCCGGTTTACGAGTGCTGCTGCTGCTGCTGCACCGACCCAGCCCGATAACTCTGCTGCTGTCACTGCCACGCGGCCGCCTGCATGCATTCCTCTCCTCCTCCTCCTTCTGCCACCCGCGCATGCAGCAATGGCTGAGTTAGCTAGGCGCACAACGTACCTATTCAGCAGTATAGTAGTATTGGTGAAGTCGTAACTATACAAGTATATATAAACCCGGTGCTGCTGCTGCTGCCGCCGCCGTAGATCCAGGCACTCACTACTCTACTCCTCTTCCTTTGCTTACCAACGAAACGAGCTTTGTGAGTGGAGAAGAAGAAGAAGAAGGAGGAGGGGGAAGAAAGAAGAGAAGAAAAGATTGCTGACTGAGGCAGTCAAGGGATCGACGACGATGGGGACCGTCCAATACGAAGAAGAAATAAAACATACTTTGTCGTGTTAATGTGCACATGACACAAAGACACTGCAAACGATCTATGCGACTTACAATCGGTCGGTCAACAGATGTACGTACGAGCAAGCTTCTTTTTCTTCTCCATCTTCACTTAGGATCTCTTAAAGGCGCATCGGGTGCCTAGACCGACCAGCACCGAAAATGCATTTTACATGTCCCCCCTAAAACTTCTACTACTTCCCTTTTTCCTTCCTCTCCTTGGAGATTTCCTTAAGTAACGTTTTTTTCTTCTTCTGCTCCCTCTAAAGAAAAAAAGGAATTAGCAGCCATTCTTAATCCCACCAGGATCCAAATGAATCTATAGGAAGAGAGGTTGAACGAGCACTGCTGCACTTGAGGTCTTACTTCTATTTTCAGTGCGCATGCAAGTTGCCTGATTTATCCCAACTTACTACTGTTTTATGATTAGTAGCGAAGGCAGCCGCAGCATATGGTGCGGTGAAGAAGAAGAAGTCAGCTCGCAAACAAACAAAAAAGTCCTCATGCTGCTACTTGCAGCCTCTGTTTCAAGAAGGACGAAACCAAGAGCTTCTTCTCCTTCTTTATGAATAGGCCTGACACATTTGGGCAAGGCTGAAGACGGTCTTTGCACACATCCTCTGCACTGACAGCCAAAATGGCCTTTAGAAAATAAACTTTTCTTCAATCTCGGTAGGTTCTACGCGGTACTTTGCCTCTTATAAAGGCAAATGTGTTACTATTAAATATAGATTTAGATACAATGTTAATTTGCAGTGACCTTCAAATTTTGTCTGCAATGCAAGATGATAAAATTTACGCAAAATTTTTGTTTCTTTGTCCATTTACTTGTCTTATATTAGAATACCTTTTTAATGCAACTTTTCATTAACTCGTCTTCGTCTCGATACCTTCATCGCTGTACCATTGTATCAACTACTCGACCAATAACTATTCTTTACACCGATACCTGAAGCATTGTAATTTGCCTCAGGAGTTGTAACGTGCTCGAACGGAAACTACCCACATTTAAATTAAGGGAATCCCTCATTCTCCTGTTTTTCCTCGGAATAATCATTGACTCATCAATACTGTATACTGCTAGACCACAATGTCCATATTTGGTCGTAACAGGTGAATTTAATTAAACAGCCAACAGCACTATTTTCAAACGTAATTTGGGGAGAAACAAGAAGACAAAGACAGGCAGTGAATGAAATTCTTTTTCTGTTCCCTTCCAAGTCCATTTGTGAATGTCAAACGAATATCGAAATAGGAGCAGAATAAGAAGGATAAAAGGAGCATAAAATCGATCAAAATCCTGACAGGTCTCGGATGATGCAGGAGAAATATTGAGATTGGAAGGAACATCACGTCGTCGTCGTCGTCGTCGTCGTCGTTTCTACGGGTTGTAGCCAAAGTTCTTTGACAGCTCCCAAGAAAAAGAAGGAAAGTTTCTCCATCTCTTTCCTTCTCTAACATGTTGCATAAAAATGGCACGTCCGGGATGATAAGAAGAAAGAAAGAAAGAAAGAAAGAACCGTTAAAAAGCTTTTTCTTGGGAAGAAGAAGAAGAAGCAGTCGCCAGCTTCAACTTTTACGCTTTACTCCAATCAAGCTGCTAAAAAGAAGACGTTTTCCTTCGTCGAGTACCCTTACAGACAAAAACAGATAAAGACAAAACAAACCATCAAAAGTTTGGTCTTCAGACCGCGTAGAACAGCCTGCTTAAAAAGACTCAATCTCAAAAAGACCGACGTTAAAAATGTAAAAAAAAATGTATCTGGTCGCATAGAATAACGAGTGAGCATGCCAGCAAGTCTCTCTCTCTCCTCCAGCTATCTGTAGTAGTGCTTTTGCAAGGGAAAGAGAAAAGAAAGAAGGAATATAAAAAGCTGCGGGCCACACCAAACTTTTCTCTTGTGCCTGGCCAGGGGGGACCGTCTGCCCCTCTCCACTACTATGGCGTTTTTACAACAACGGTTTTATGTCCGAGAGAGAGAAAGAAAGGGGAGAAAAAGGGGGTATGATTAGGTGTGTGCACTGAAGGTTACAAAGCTTTTTTTATATATTCCGAGTTGCGTTTTTAAATTCAAGCTAGTGGAAATGAAACCGAGAGCATTTTTTCCAGGAGATTTACTCGTGTACATTTGCGTGTCGGGAACAAGAAGAAAACGAAGTTGTCACAATCATCCTGTTCAACATCTGGACCTGACATGCAAATCCGTGGACTTCAATAGGGAGTAAAAATGCAAAAATGGCAATTTCACGCCAAAAGATGATTCTTTCGATTCCCTTCAATCCAGATAAAAAAAGAGGCCCCTCCATGAACAGAATCGTAATTTTTGGTTTTGTTGGAGGAAAAAAGTTTCTTGCCCGATGAATGGAGCAAATTAACTGCGGCAATAATCTTGATTCCACTGCTCGCCTTTTCCCATTTATGATTAGAGCAGCAGCAGTGACGGCAAGGCCGCCTTGTAATGAGACCGATTCAAAGTAATGAGCTGCAGATTATATAACAGCCGTAATGACTACGCTGGAGCACAAAAAAGATTGCAATCAAATTTTAAACTAACTCGTATTGATTTATAAACTACTTTCTCATTCCTACAGACTGGGGAACTTGAAACAATCTGAAGAGCAGTCTCCAGCAATAGTAAAGATGAGTCGAAAAGTTTATTCCTCTCGTAAAACGAAGTACAGCAGGAAAATAAAAGCTCTGCAATGACACTATTATCGATCAAACAGTTTCTCATTTTGCATTTGCACATTTTGATTGCCACTTAAAACGAAGGATCAAACGGCGTCTCTCCTTCTTCCTTCGCATGTGCAAACCGGGTGTGTGCTCAAAATACAAAGTCCATCTTTTACAAGCCGTTGTCGTATCTTGGACTTGCTCCAGATTTTCAAGCGCTCCTCTCTCATTTTCTGTATACAATAATGCAACATGAGAGATATGCTTGAGGAGAAATGGCTCTCCGGAGAGGAGGAGGATGATAGTCGTTCAAATATATACAGATCAAAGTACGCAGCAGTTGACATAAACGAGATAGAATCGTCACACTCTCAAAGTTGCAATATATAACACATTTAACAGCGAACTTGTAGAGTGAGACAATACGAAGGGAAGCATAATATTTTTTCCCAGGCTACAAGTTCTTGGCGTGGCATTACGACGGAAAAAACGAATGAAAAAGGAGCTAGCTCGAGAGACGACATCAGTCTTACAATCAAGTCGAAAGAGAGAAGAGAGCAGCGTTTCGTGCTCGACGGTCCCCTTCGGGAGAGCAGCCTCAGCCGGCCGGAGCGGCCGCAATTACAAAAAAGCTGTATAAAATGCAGAGGGCGGCCTCCGAGAAGAAAACTTGTATAGAGGGGGACCGTCCGCTCCCTCAGTATAATATAAAATGCCAAGAAGACTTCTTTTTTCATCAAGAGGAGAAAGGAAGAAGAGGGAAAAGCTCTCGCGAGGGTAGAAAGAAGAAGAAGAAGAAGCTCTCCCGATTAGTTTTGTTAGCGCAGCCCATGTTTTCCTACTTCTACTTCTGCTGCCACGTTGATCGTGCTTTAGCTAAAGGCACACTCTTAAACTATATATATAGCCATTGTCTTGTATATCGACATAAATGCATTAAGACCAAGAGAGCGAAACAGGCTTGAATCGTCATTAATATACATTTCTGTCCGGAGGCAAAAACGAGAGTCTCGTTCGTTAGGGGAAAAAGAGACAAATGAACAGACTGTAAAATGAATCAGATAGGATCTGCTGATCCGTCGTACCTGCCTCGTACGAAAAACACCTTTTATGCAACGTCAAACGTAACGACTGCTGATAATAATAATAACAACATTGCCACATTTGTTCTTGTTCTTCTTCTTCCAAGAGCGCTGCGTAGAGTTGCTGACGCGTCACGAGCTTTTGCAGTGACACATCTGCTGAAACGACATCGACATCAGAATAGAGCTCTTTGGTAATCGGAGATTTATTTTAAATGCAAACAGGTTTTGCGAACACACTAATGCGAGGAGAGGCTGGGAAATATGTCACTGAAGGCAGCAGCAAAGTTATTACATATCCTAGGAGTCTCGTGACGTCGACGACGAAATTCAGATGTAATAATAATAATGAGATTCCTCCTCGAGTCGGAAGTCTAAAGAGGAGTTCCTTCTATTTTTCTGTCAAAATTAAATTCTCCGGTTCGGGGGAAACGGAGGAGTAGGAGGACAAAAGAACTTCAAAGGCTTCACTTTACTACATGATACGACGAAAATGGAACAGGGAGCGGAGCTCCGAGAGGGAACTTGGCTGCGATATACACCTTAGTTCAGGTCGGGATAGGTATCTGTAGTGCATATAGTGTTCAATCTGCATTAACAACTTTTGTCAGTAACTTCACAATCCGTTATACACTCCCAATTTTTCCTTCACCCTGTAGAGTACTAACCGGAAACGAGCAGTTACACATGATGCTCAAGTATCATCATCGCTCCCAACGTTTTTTACTCTCAAACTGTCTGCAACGCAAACTTTGATAAGCACATAGCGTACAACACTCTGGCTTATGTTAAGCGCAAGTATGCCACGCTTAGTTTCTAATTAATTATGAATTGCACACAATTCTGCTGGCTTTCTATGTACAATGGAAGGGTATTTGCATTGAATGAAGGTGGTTTTAATCCGAACACGAATTCGTTTCTTTTTCCTCCTCTTTCAAATTGGATTCGCGACTCTATAAAAGAACTCATTCGGCAGGGGCAGAATACGGAAAGCTTATCAGTTCTATATTTAGACGACGTGTACGTCATAGGTGAAGCATAATGCGTTTTATTAATATCGTACTCGTATATTAGTTGCCGCTATTTTGTGCCATCATAAGTTAATACGATTCTCTAAACCGACCCTCCTTTGGTTTCTGGAAGAAGGCTTCTTCTCTCTCCCTCTCTCATCTCTCTTCTTCTTTTCTGCCTCCAGGATTTCCAAAGCAAGTCTGCCGCTCACGCGAAGGCCAAAAGCCCAGAAAAGCTTTCAGAAGCAGAAAAGAACTTAATTGGAATGTTGTGTAGCTGCCGTTTCTCTCTCTCTCTCTCTCTCCGTGGCAATATGGAAGAAAAGAAGGAAAACTTGTTTGCAGACTATTTTCGGGAGTTTTTCTGCTTCTTTCTTCTCACTAATTTTGAAACACTAGCACCGTCTAATTGGGACAGAGCCTGTTGAGTCTACAAATTTTAATGTCACATGTTCATTGCAGATACGCCATTTAGCATTCCATTTGTTAGAGTTCTGCATGCAATGAACGTTTAAGTTACGTCATATTAAGGTGCAGTCATATTCTTTTCCTTATTCCTGTCGCACAAATTAGGTTGCATTAAAAGTATCGGTCGCGTTAGTTTCATTGTTATTAATCTTTATTGCCTACGTTATACGTTAATTACAGTTAAAATCTTCAAACCCAACATTAACAACCAATATTGCTGCAATTTTGAACGTTGGCAAATTTAGAGCTCGTCAATCATAATTTTATTTTGCAATACAATCTAATTCACTGGGTTTGTGTTTCGTAATGTAACTGGGGGTTTACATTAAGACAAAAGAGTTACTTTATTGATATATAATATTAATAAAGTAGGAAATATTTGCTGCTATTATAAAATTACTAACAGGACAAAAATGACCAACTGGACCCTTACCAATAGAGTTAAGTGCCCCGCATAGATAGGTCAACTGTAATTTCCACTGCACCCTACTGTACTGTAGTGCAGTTCGGTAAGATTTTATTGATTTTATATTGTAGCCTCGTAGGAATTTTTTGGTCTCATATTAATCCGGCAACCCGAAGGAGCATTAATTTTGGTATTTTGGGTCTTGCAGTAAATGTGACAATTGCTAGAAACGATCCTTTTGATAATGATATTTACAAAGTAGTTGTGTTCATTTCAATGAAGCAGACAGACATGCATCCCTAATATGGTCGTGTATGGAATGTGATACCTTTTAATACTGTTATCTACAAATGCAAGCCCCATTAGCTTCAATTCGGGGGACGCGGACGTCGACGACGTTGCTGGTACTTTGGCCTGGAAACCCTTTTTTCCTCTTTTTCTTTCTTACCTTGCCGTGAGTGCTGGGTGTGGCTGAGGATGTGCCCTTGCGTACAGAGCAGGGTGGGGCACCTGTGACCCCGGCGGAGCTCCTGGTGGCCCCCCAGCCCCACCGGGCCCCCCTCCCGGCCCCATGGTGAGCTGCCTCGCGGACATGAGGTTTCGGGCGGAGAAGGGAGCAAGTGAGCGACGCGACGGCGTGGACAGGCAGGCTAGACAGCAAATGGGAGTGGACCGCTTCAATAGTCGCCCACCATCATGGTCGTCTCTCTCTGGGTCTCTGGGACACTGGGGCACTGGATCAGACAAAGTACTTGGGTCAGACGCACAGCAGGAAGCGGCTCCTTCAAATGTCCAGTCGGAACACTGTCCACAACTTTGCTTCAACTTTCAATGCTCTGTAGGATGATGATCTTGTTGAAGTTGACGACGCTGTTGTGCAATTGTGCCTTCACTGGCTGCGAGGCGAACGTCGTCCTGCTGGTGGAGACTGGAGACTGGAGACTGGCTTCACGAGGGACACTTCAGTGTAGCAGTTTAGCAGTGAGCCAGGAGTGTTGTAATTGTGCTTCCTTCTCGGTCCAGTTTAAAACTCAGTGTTTGCAGCACTCTTAAGCGGAGGGAATTCGAGTTGGCGGAATTGGACTCGGTCACCAAACCTCTTTCGAGTTCGGTCGAAAAGCTCCCTTGATTTGGTTGCTTCTGCGCGAATCGCTGCTACCTTGCTTGCGAGCTCTCGGTTCGAACCCCGATCTCGCTCGATCGCTCGCTCGTCTCGCTCGGTCTCGGCAGCTTTTTTCTTCTCTTCTTGCGCTCTCTCTCGCTCTCGCTCGCTTCTCTCACTTCTTTCTCAAACGAATGACTGAAGAAGTAAAAGCGAAAAAAGCCAAACGAGGTTTGAAAACCGAGCTGTGTTTCCACCGCGTGCGAGAGCAAGAGCGCGCGAGACGGGGAGACCGGCGGCACACCAGAGAGGAGGAGGATCGAGGAGGGAGAGGAGACTTCGGATGAGAGGAGAGCGGGAGAGAAGCCCGAGCTCGAGAGGAGGGCGCTCCGAGGAGAAGCAGAAGAACAAGTCGACGAGAAGAAGATCATCATATTCTTGCTGGCCTCCCCCGTTAGCTAGGAAAGGTGGACTCGTCCTGCGTGTAACTCGCAGGAGCTGCTGCAAGCTTGCATATATATGTCGTACATCTAGCTGAGGATTGCTGCTGCTGCTGCAGGGAAAACAGGTTCCAGATAGAAGTAGGGATGAGGAAGCCTAATATAGCCACATTACTAGTGATGTCTTTGTAGGTTTAACTCCTCCATTTCATTGCTATATTACTTAATTATCAAACTTATTTCGAAAAACCGTTGAAGAGCGAGGACCCTTCTTTGAAGCGTTTTTGTTTGTGCTCAACTCTCATGATCTTTCACCATTTTTGGCTCCCATATTCTGAAAGAATTCGCGCTCCCCTCCGACTCCCTTTCGAGACTTGAGAATGTGGCTGCTGCCTCAGCCTGCCCACCCTGCCCGCCTCCAATTCTCGTTAAAGCCTCCTCCGGCCCGGACGGTCCCCCCTTGGCCGCCGCATGGATCCACTGAAGTAGAAAGAGAAGATTAACTTCGATGGAACTTTGCAAAGAGAGAAAAATGAAGGAGGGACCGTCTGCTTTATAGGAAAGAAAGAATAAATGGACGACTAAAAAGTTAATGGAATAGGCAAGTATCGTAAAGTTCCTTTTTAAAAAGGAACGATTACAGTTACTTTGTCTGAAAATGTAACTAGTTACTTTCCAGTTACATTTCTAGAACAAGTAACTAGTTACTTTCCCGTTACAGTTACAAGTTACTTTTTATTAAGTAACTACTTATATGTTTTCAAAAGACAGATGGAGGCTGCAGAAGTAATATAAAAAGGTATTTAAAGAACGTACGTACTGGATCTCACTCCTTGCTCATTTTCTTATTATTTTCTGCATTTTCTCATGACAATTTACTACACAAGTATATACCAAAAGTAACTTGTAACTTTTGGAGGTCCAGGTTGTTACAGTTCCCGTTACAGTTACAGCTTTTGGAAAATGTAACTAGTTACATCCGTTACTCCATAAAAAGTAACTAGTTACTGTAACTTCATTACATGTAACTAGTTCCTCCAATACTTGGGAATAGGGAACGGGGTCTAGCAGAAATGCAAATTGTAGCTTTATAGAAGGCAAAGGAAAGTGGATTTTCCTATAGAGGTTCCTTACGTTGTCTTCATTAGGTTCTATGTTTATTATAATTTTACTGTCCGGTTAATAAGCAAAAGATGTCACGGACATCAACTCCAAATCGTTCACTTGCAAACCAAGAAGGCCTTTGATATCTTGATATTTTTTATGCAAGCCCATTCATACTAATATAAACCTCATTATTGTTCTCTTCTCATGGCTGTATTCAAGTTTAATACGTTACATGCATCCCCATGGACCTGCTAAGACAACATGTGATGCCCTTGTGGTCCATAAGTATATTAACAAGAATACCTTAAACCCGTGTCTTTAAAATCTTAACGAAACTCAATGAGAACTCTGAACTCTGAAGTCGGTTTCCGTTCAAACATTTCCCCCACTTAGACCTACGATTACTCCCAAGTATGATCTAAATGAGTAATACGGGGGGGTGCACGTCTTGGTACACATTTTACAAAATGAATCTCGTTTCTGCTTAATACTACGTGCTAAAAAGCACTTACTACTTATACTAAACTATAGTATGAAATAATACTTTTTCCAAACATAGAGCTATACCTAGTAAATAGTAATAACAATTTCAAATTCAATAAATATGATTTAAACGTCGAAGAATTTTGGGAACAAATGTACGAACAAATCAAGTCAAAATGTATCCGTTTTATAAAATTAGACGCGACGGGAGTTTAGAAATTTATTTCAGACTGCCTTAATAAAAAATTAGTTTACAAAATACATTCCTTTAATTTTTATAACGGTATACATCTATCTCCATTCAAAAAGACTTCCATTTTCATCTGGTAGATGGCGATACTGTCAGGTAAAATAGGTTATAATATTTGTTTCCGCCAGATGTCACTTTTAGCTTGAAGATATAAAATACAATTTGCTGTCAGGTGCCCACAAAAGAAAAGAAAAATAACATGAGAAATACATTCATTTCCAAACATAATAGATCCTCCAGCTGTGGATATAAAGCATCTTCGACGTGTATGCTCTTGAAAGACAACCGAAAATATATTGAAAAGAAACTCACAATAGTGAAAAGTGAATACATTATGTAGGCAATAGAAAAACATAACCGGTACACTATTTCAGTGAAAATTTAGGACACATCACATGTGTCTGATAAGGAATGCAACCAAATATTAAGTGAATTAGATACACAGGGAGCATTCGTATAAAAAGGGTCTCCCATTTAAAATGACATGACTACAACACCTTGGGTGTTGAAGTGAATGAATGAGTGTTCTACCGCCAATAAGTGTTGTCCGGAATGGTGCCTGTTAGGCTGCTTCGGCGGCTGGCAACTCCCATCTTGCTCGGGCTTCTCTGCTTCTCCGCTGGCCACCTCTATGGATATTACAAATACTCTCATAATCGGGATGGGTGCATGGACCCAGGCCACAGGTAAAGACTGCAAATTATTATAATGCACTTGCCAATTGTTAAGACCATTTTCCTCACTCAAAGGGGTCATTCCGATTTGGAGTCTGGTTTCTACTCTGGACTTCGACACGAGAAAACGTTCCTGCTTGTGCTCATCATCTCGGCGCCGGGAAATGTTGAGCAGCGAAATGCCCTCAGAGAGACTTGGCTAAAACTTCACGAGGGCGTGGCCAAGGACGTGAGACACTTTTTCGCCATCGGAGGGGAGGGCATCAGCGGGGACATGCAGGTTTGTTGAAGTCTGTCCTTCTCTTTTTATAACCAATCATTGATCTTGTTCCCCGCGTGTCAGACTTCCTTGAGCAACGAGGCGTCCGTCCACCAAGACCTGCTTGTGCTTCCCTTGGCCGACTCGTTCAACTCGCTCACCGAGAAAGTTTTGTCTTCCATGGTCAGACTAGAGCGGAACGTGGAATTCAAATTCTTGCTGAAGGTTGACGACGACTCGTACGTCCGGCTGCCGGCAATTTTGGAGGAGCTTAAGGTAACTTGTAAGTTGTAATTAAACGGAATGCATTCATTATTGCTCAAGAATGCCGTTCAATAAAAAAATGTTTCATAATCCCTATTATTTTATATAAATGTTGATGACTTTATATAATGGTTAGGACACCAACTATCCTAGTGGCCTCTACTGGGGCTTCTTTGATGGTCGCGCCCCTGTCATCCGTGACCGAAGAAACAAATGGCACGAGTCTGAGTACAACCTCTGCGACCGCTACCTGCCTTACGCCCTGGGAGGAGGGTACGTCCTATCGGCGGACCTAGTTCGATTTCTGGCGGACAACTCAGAGACGTTGAAGGTAAGTACGACGTAAATGGAATTGTGCTGATATTACATTTTAATTTTTTAGCCTTATCGCAACGAAGATGTATCCGTTGGCACTTGGTTATCTGCGCTGAAGGTGCACCGAGTCCACGACGTACGCTTCGACACCGAGTGGACGTCCCGCGGCTGTCGCAACACGCATCTCATCAGCCACAAGCAGAGTGCGGCGGCGATGCACGAGAAGCAGCGGAGCATCAACGAGGGCGGAAACCTTTGTCCCGTGGAGGAGCGCAAGAGGGTCGCGTACAACTACGATTGGGCGCAGGCGCCATCAAAGTGCTGTCAGAGGAATCCAAATGCTTAGGAGGACATTGGCAACTAGTCGGATAAAAACGAACATATACTCGCTGATCTTATGATATTTCCTTTGGTATTATTGACTAAGGGACGTGAACCGGCCTAAAGCTTTATTTGATATTATAAATTATTACCATACTTGTTATTTACGTCGAAAACCTTCTTGATTAATGTATTAATAAAATCTACGAGTATAACAATTTTTGCTCTATGTTGTATGTTTCTCAGGCTTATGTCGAGCATGCTTTCAGCAAAGCCCCTTGCAATAGGGTAAGGTTTTCTGCTACCAGTAAAATATCATCTTCTCAGAAATAATTAATGGAAAATCCAGATGCCTGGTAGGAAGAGAGTGATCAGTACCTTACTTCCAATGAACTTTAACTGAAGAGATTAGTTAATGTTCATTGCATACTACTCAAGATGGTTTAAGTAAATATTCTACAGAGGATAATATGTATTACCTTTCCGATATCTTGTCTCACACAATCATTGGGAAATTACATTTATTTAAGCCTGTGCGAAATCCGATATCCGACTTTTCGGATTCGGATATCTACAGGGTGCCTGTTACTACTCCGGATACAAAATTGAATATCTCCCTTAAAAGGCTCCTATCAAGGGCTCCATAGAGCTATTTAAAAAGATTATAGTAGCTTCATGGTTGGCTCCTATCAACTTAATGGCCCAAACAGATGACATAGAGAAAAACCGCTTTACAGCGGCAATCTATTGATTTCTCAGCACTGAGCCTAATGCCTGACGACATAGAAGACCGCTATCTAGTCAATGTTTAGCGGCCAAAATTCGATTTTTGACCAATGAGCGCAATCTATGGAGACAGACGACAATAGGAAATCAATTTCTACTGATACTTCATTGTTTTATATGGACATATGTTTGCACTTTTTGGTCTTAAAATACAGATACCACTGTGTTTCTCCCAGATCACTGTAAAAGAATTCCAAAATGAGGGAGAACGACCAATGCCATCTACAGGGTAGCTGATATGTATTAAAACATCGAAAAATCAAGATTTCTCATGAATGGGACAGTAAAACTAAATAATTCTTTTTGTCATGACATTGGCCATTATGTAGCTTCATTCTGACCAAGCAGTGCTTCATTTGGACCACTGTGGCCAACACAGTGGAACCAAACATAGTGGGTGACAGAAGGCCTCTGGCTCGCCACTTTTTCTGTAGTAAACATGCTGTTACTTTTTTATACATGAAGTAGGGTAGCTCTAAAGTGGGACAAAGTAAGGCCTATTATCGTAAATTATGGCATAAAAAGGACATTTTAATTAGTTGCATTTTAAGGGTGATTATGTCAAAAATTGTAGCATGTGTCTGAGGGCAAAAATCAAAATTTTGCTTATACGTATATTAACATGTATCCTTTCCCAGACCCCTTAAAAGGAATTCAATCTGCATGAAACTTCTCATGCCGTGTGTGACTGCTACATCAGTGCTAAGGCATAAAATGAACAATATAATTAGCTTTTCTGTGTGTATTTATGCCTCAAAGTTTCCTTTTTTTCTCCTGCAAGCCAAGCTCTCTCCAATTTCATGTTCTTAGCTAAAATCCACAATTTTGACTAAATAAGGGGCATTCAAATTATAGAATAGCATTAACATGACTACTGACCCTTAAATGGGCCAAAAATTATGGCCTATACCTCTTTCTTAATTACAGCAGAGGCAAGATTATGTAGTATTGAAGCATATCAGAGAGGTTCAGTGAAAAGCTAAATAAATGCATCTATGCATATTTAAAATGACATTTAACCACATCAAGCACTAAAGGGAAGTTTAATAACTGTCACATGTCAAAATGAAGGCATAAAACAACCGATAAATAGGGGTTTTGGACTCAGAAGTGTGACACAAGTCAACATTGTTTCTATTTCTATACAAGTTTCTCCAGAGCTGTGTAAGTTCTGTTCTACTGTGAAGAGCTCAGTGGTTCAAATGAAGCATGGTCTAGTTCTAAGGTAGTGGAAGAGTTGGGAATTCCTATACAAAAAGAAATTTAGAGATTACTAAAGCCAGTAAAGAGATAATGATCATTTAAACTATGTTTCGATACATATCAGCCTCCCTGTATATTTAATCAATGTCATGAATGTGGGATTCCCCTTTTTCTTTCGCTTTCCGTCTTATTATCGGTTTGGCCTGTTG